>JAVKPL010002793.1:0-101293 GCA_032173675.1 Gastrolobium villosum
TCAATCCCACCTCCTCCGGCGTTATTCGCGATTCGCCATCTCTGTATTGGTTGAACAAGTTCACTAATCGGACCTTCCCAAATTATCTGCTTGGCAACCCTTCTTAGCTTCCTCTCAACCCTTGTGATTTCAGGATCAAACACAAGATCTTCAGGATCAAGTCTACATCGCATAAAACTCATAGATGGTTAGTGACACCTGCAAAATTTAGATCAAGATAGAAAAAATCCTAAAAATAATATAGTAAAGACTTTTTTATGAGATTTTTCATACAATCAAGATTTTATAATATTGAATTTTTATGAAATTTATAAGATTTGAAAGAATTATATGAATTTATAATATTTAAAAAAATTATATGAATTTTAAATAAATATTCAAAATATACAAATAAAAAGAATAAAGAAATGTTGGTTGTGCTAAAACGACAATTGAAGATAGACACAAAATAACCTATTCACCATTTTTGGGTCTTTTTAGAAGGGAAAAGTGTTTGTCATTTTAAATGTTAAAAAAAAACCACCACTTTCTCTCTCCCACGATTTCCATTTCTTGTGTCCATCTCTCCTAAAATGACATAACTTATGTCATTCAAAATGACAAACATCAAACCCCTTTTTAGAAATCGAAGATTGTTTGCATCAACATTAAAATAAATTCTTATGAAATTGTTTCAAAAGAAGAAACATGAGAAAATATTCATTTTGATTAGCCAAATTAGCCTTTTCTTTTCTTTTTTTCTATTTTATTTTGGTGAAAACCTTTTTTCAATATAAAATATCATCAAAAAGAAGTTGTTTTGATTTTTGTGTGCCGGGACAAAAGTGTATATCTATTCAAATTTCAAAGGGTGATGATAAGAAACACAAAAATTAAAATGACGTTTTAGACAAAAAAAAATTTATGAACCCTAAAATTCAAAATTTGAGAATACAAAATCTCTTTCAATATTCCACAAAAGCATATATATCATATATGAAAAGAAAGACCTTGACGTGTAGAATAAAAGTACTAAGGTTCCAGTTCAATCAAAAAAATAATTCATCAACTAATGTATAAAGTATCAACTTTTATAAAAAAAATCCACAAATTTTTTATTCCAATCAACATTTCATTTGCATGGTTTGAGAAAACGCTAAGGGTGTTTACCTAAAAAAGAAAATGAAAAGACTAGGGTAGATTATGAGGCACTGCAATAGAGAAATCTTAAGAAATCAGCGATTATGATGAGATTGTGATAGAGATATGCTATTTATATTTTTACTCAAAAGTCTTAAAAAGTTATTTACCAAAAAAAAATCTTACAAAATCCACACTAATAGAAAATCCATTAAAATCCAATTTTTTGAATACCACAAGATTATTTTTCTTTTATTTAAAATCACGAAGCAATACCATCGGATTTCGACGTACTATAAAATAATATTTTAAAATCTTAATAGAATATGATGTGACTTTTTTACAATCATTTAAAGGGATAGGATATTGTAACAACCAAATAATGTTACTACCATATCTTAACCGTTGATTTCCGCCAATTAACGGTTATCATTTATTGCGAATTAATAATTAATTAATGAGTTAGATTTGAAAATTGATAACCGTTGATTGGCGGAAATCAACGGTTAAGATATTATAGTAACATTGGTAGTAACATTATTTGGTTGTTACAATATCCTATCCCTCATTTAAAATCATAATTGAATACCTTAAATTTTTTTGTCCAGAAAAGCAGTTGATTAAAATCTCACCGCCAAATACTAGATATAATCTACATAACTTTATGAGAATCTACATATATCTTCAGCAGTGAATCTATATATATCTCCCGCTTAGAGAAAACGCTCCAAAATTTTTTCATAACGGCATTACACGGACCCTCCTGAAATCGAAAAATTTCCAGTGCTCTCACCCTCTCTCCTCGTCCTCTCTCTCCTCTCACTCCTCTCTCCTCACACTCTCTCTATCTCTCTCTTCTCCCCGACCACTATATTAGTGGTGCGCCGGGAGCACATAAAAGCTCCCGAAACCCCCGACAGATCTTGCGTTACGACAATACAGCCTACAACGTATCCTAGGAGGGAACCCGGTGACCATTTCAATTAAAGAACGATGTAAGTTTTTTTTCTTATTCTTTTTTTTTTTTTAATTTTCACCATCAAGTAATCGTTTGTTTTTTTGAAAGTGTAACCGTTTCAATTAATGAACGATGTAAATTTTTTTTTTCTTTCTTTTTTCTTCTTTAAATTTTCATCATCAAGTGACCGTCTCAATTAACGAACGATGTAAATTTTTTTTCATTTCTTTCTTTTTTCTTTTTTAAATTTTCACTATCAAGTGACAGTTTCAATTAATGAACGATTTAGTTTTTTTTTCTTTTTAAAATTTAAACCATCGAGTAAACGTTTCAATTAACGAACGATGTACGTTTTTTTTTCTTTCTTTCTTTCGTTCTTTTTTAAATTTTCACCATCAAGTGACCATTTCAGTTAACGAACGATGTAAGTTTTTTTTTTTCTTTTTCTTTTTTTTTTTAATTTTTCATATCAAGTGACCGTTTCAATTAATGAACGATGTAAGGTTTTTTTTCCCTTTCTTTTTTTCTTTTTTAAATTTTCACCATCAAGTGACAGTTTCAATTAACGAACGATGTAAGTTTTTTATTCTTTCTTTTTTCTTTTTTAAATTTTAACCATCAAGTGACCGTTTCAATTAACGAACGATGTAAGATTTTTTTTCCTTTCTTTTTTTTTATTAAAAAATTTTCCCCACCAAGTGACAGTTTCAATTAACGAACGATGTAAGTTTTTTTCCTTTTTAAAATTTTAACCATCAAGTGACCGTGATGCACCCAAGCTGACTTGCTTGGATTGGGCTTATCCATAAGCTGAGTCGCTTGGATTGGACTTATCCATAATTTATTTCGATAAAAAAAAAATCCAATTATGAAGTTGTGAAAGCTGGACCCTTCATACTACATGCCTATGAGTATGAGATGGAGGACTATTTTATGAATAATAAAAATGTCAATTTTGAACCCTAACTTCATATTGTTTGTTGATTAACTTGATTTTTTCTCCATTGGGTGTTTTGAGAATAATATTTGCACTTCCTTGGATGTTTCAGTGACAGCGATGATTCTGAGGTTGACTCTGGTTTTGAAATGCAACCCTACTTGATGGATGAAGTGGGAGAGGTAGAAGCTGCCTTGTTTGAGTTGACCCATAAAGATCAGGTCAGGGTTAAGGTGAGTGATCATGTTGATATCAATGCACTGTTACCTGTTATACTTGTTAGTTACTATTTGAGTAACTTGTCATTCTTGATCACCATGTAATGAATATCAAATTGCAAAACATAATCATGTTTTGTTTTCGACTGTATAGTAGACTTGTTTCTGATCTTCTGGATTTACAGGATGAAATTAGGAATAAGATCTCAGCATTGGAGACATCTCTTGTGATTGAAAGTCATAATTATAATTTTGCCATACTTCAAGTTGAGAAATATAAAGAAACAAGGCAGGAATTAGATAACAAGTTTGACACTGAATATCGGCTACGGATGTAAGATGCCACATTCCCCCCTCACCTTTTTTTTTTTACTTTTCAAGGCAATATGATTCTTTCCTTCTCCTACATATCTGTCTTGTCTGACTTTAACATAAGCAATGACTAATGAATTGTTATGGACAACGCAGGCTGCTCTAGTATTATATTCATGTTGTCAATGTGTTTTATGAGAGCTTTAAACTATGGATTATTTGCATAAAATGATTTTGTTAATGTGTCATGCCATTTGTGTATATCCATTAAGTATTAATATTATTATTTTTTCCCATTTGTTTGGGTTGGGGTATGATATTTTTTACAAAAATACCGTTCAAAGGATACATGTTAAAAAAATTTAAAGGAGGAAGACAAACCGTCAGGATGCACACTAATTTAAAGCTGGGGAATTTGATTTTATTTGAAGAAATACATTTTTATGAATATTAAACTTGATTGTGCTTTTATATTGATGCTATTTCTCGTTTTCATAACTAAATTTGACACGCATAGTATGCTTTCTACTTGTCCCCCACCCCTAAAATATTTTTCTTTTTTTCTTTTATTCTCTAGTTAGATAGTTGCTATGTTTGAACTAGTTGAAAATGAAGAAATTGATGTTTATCTCCCAATTTTTGTAGTACGGAAGCACTTAATAATCACTTGACAGTTGTTCGACGTGAACGTGAACTCAAATCACAAATAGAAGAAAGGAAAATAAGAAGTGATGCAGCTTCTGAAGAGGCCAAGAGAATAGCTGCTTTGCAAGAGGAAAATCAGCAGCAAGAAAAGGCTAAAGCTGAAGCAGAGGTACCATAATTTTATTGCAAATGCACCTTTTTTATATGAAGTCTATTGGTTTACCATCTCTTTCTTTTTATTTAATTATTTTTTGTTACAACGATGTTTTGAGAGTCCTAAAATGCCACAAATAAATTTATTGTTGCATTGGTTTGGATTGTACCTTGCTTGACCTGCTACTAGCCTATAACTTGTTGGTAATATTTTCGCAGATATTCATGTGTCCCAATTTTGTTTTAGTACATAATTTCCTTTATAGAAGCTTTAGCGCAAATACTATTTTATTCATTATTTTTCAATTTTGTGGGTGCAGGCCAAACTTAGAGCAGATGAAGGAAAACAAGCTGCATTGGAAGCCAATAGAAGGGCAGCAGTGCAAGCTGAAAAAAGAGCGGCAACAGAAGATGTAGTTTATGTGGAATCTAAGTCGGATGGGAAGCCTA
Organism: Gastrolobium villosum; assembly: GCA_032173675.1. Lineage (NCBI taxonomy): Eukaryota > Viridiplantae > Streptophyta > Magnoliopsida > Fabales > Fabaceae > Gastrolobium > Gastrolobium villosum. The sequence continues at coordinate 4,793 of JAVKPL010002793.1, forward strand.
TCTCAAAGAAAAGAAAAACATCAAAGAAGCAGTTTATGAATAGAGGATATGAAACCATGTCCCAAGAGGAAGGTGGAACTAAAAAGGTAATGTTTAGGGCCTCACTGTTTTGAGTACAAATATAGTTCTTGTTTGGACTTTCCATATTGTCATGATAACCCTTTTTCATTTTGACTTTCATTATAAAATTGATAAGGCTAATTTGTAAACATATATAGGATGTTTTCAATTTAAGCTGTATTGTTCGTGCTCGTCAACACCGAGATAGGATTGTTTAGTGAGTCAAACATATATAATTTCTTAGGGCTCGTTTAGTGGACAGGATAGGATAAGGGTAGGATATGATATGGGGCTGATAAAGGTAGGATATGATATGGGGCTGATTAGCCTATATCATGTCATGTGTTTGAGGAGCACCTGATTAGCAATCTGATAAGATTATGTAGAAGAAGAAATGGGAAAGATAAAACAAAATATAATGCAATAAATACAAATATATTAGGTAGCATGGGGATATATTGGGTATCCAATATTGGTATCCTATCCTGTTGAATCCTAAGCTAGCTCCCCCTATAGGATAAGAAATCATGTATTGTATAGGATAAAATGAGACAATAGGATAAGCTAATCATATCCTAGTAACCCACCAAACAAGAGATAAAAATAGGATATGATAAGTTATCTTATCCTATCTTCTTTATCAGGTGCTCTAAAGAGATCCTTAAAGTCAAGATGGAAACTACTGCTGGAAGTAGTTTTCAAGGCTGTTGTTTTATCCTGTCCCCGTTCCCTCCCCTAAATGAAGTTGTTCTAGGATAGGCCTTCACAAGGGACAATTTTAATTGGATTTGATGTGACATAAAATATAATAAATACTCAAAATAGTCCACCAAAGATGCATAGGACATCAAAGTTAGTCCTCCATAGTGTAAAATATGCATCAATATAGGGACTAAATTAATGTCCAATGATATATTGAGGGAGTAAATTGATGTCCATTTTAAACATTCAAGGACCGAGTTAATATCTAATATATTTAGAGGACCAACTTGATGTCTCATGTATCTTTGGAGGACCAATTTGTGTTTTTAGTAGTGTTTTAAAACCTCACCCCGCCCCCCGGGTTAACCTAGGTCAACCCTGACCCTCCCTTCTGAGGGTTAGGGTCACAAGTTGGACCCTATATGCACATCGAACCCTCCGACCCCCAAAACTCGGCCGGGTTTTAGTGACTCCCGGGTCAGAGGGGTGAAAGGGGGTCACTGCATGTTTTTTTTTTTAAAAAAAATTTCCATGAAACAACATTGTTTTATTAAAAAAATAAAATAAAAATGCTTGTAAACCTAAATCTAATTGTTCTCTTCTCTCCCAGCGACCTAGGCGTCTTCAATCTTCACTTGCTGCCGAGAATCTGCTAGAAGAGGTAAGAATTTTACTAATTCAAATGAAATCTTTACGGTCGTCGATGGAAAATAAAAACTCATTCTTACTTCCTTTAAATTTTCCTTTGTCAGGGACCTTCTCAAAAGAGGCAGAACCGAGTCCGCGTAGTGACACCATTAGAATATGAGTTTTGTACTTTGGTATCTTGATACTTTAATTAGCTTGTGTAATATTGACTCGTGGTTTCAATTGGTGAATTATGTTAAGTATATTTTGAATCTTTGATGATTGGTGGTTTGTTTTTTAATATTTTCATATCGGATATATATATATATATATATATATATATATATATATTAATATATAAAGCTGGGTCAACATAGTGACCCCGTGATCCCCGGTTGAACCCATAACCCCTGACCTCGGCCGGGTTGATGGTCGGGTCAGGTTTTTAAACACTGGAAATTTGTATACTCTGTGTGGCCTCTTGCTTGCTTCACTATTTACTTATAAATTATAATGCCACCAAAAAGGAATCATGAGCCTCTTCATGGAAATTTCTTTATTTTCATTGTTATTAAAATGACTCTACCAATCCAACCGGTTGAACTGCGAACTGGACCGATTCAGACAGTAAAATGCTTGGGCAATTGAATCAGCACTAAATCAGTTCAATGTAGTTCAACCAGTATTAATCATTTTTTGAAAAAATATGTAAAATATCGAAAATTGTATAGTTGTTGGGATTTGAACCGATATTTGAAGGAAGAATAACGAATCACTTACCACTAGTCTTGAGTAATTTATTTGGTAAAGCATATCTATTAATATATTTATTAAATAAATTAATATAAATTCAGATTAACCCGTTAAACCACTGACTGATCAGTTAAATCAACATCTTATTAATTCATTACCTCCATAAAGTCAATACTGGTTTGAGTTTAATATCATTTACTAAACATTAAGGTGACGTCATATTCAATGGCATCACATATTATAATTGCTTCTAAATAGATTATTATATTGGATTGCTTTCTTGAGTAGAAAAAAATAAAATAATGCTGCCCAAATAACATGTAAGGACCCATAACATCAAGGTTTGAAAAGTTTCATTTTGATTGATTACAAAAGGAGTAAACCTCCCCTAATGTAAGGATTCTTCATACGTGATAAGAACCAAAACTGAGGCAATGATTCCGTGTAACTTTTGTCGTGGCTTATGCTGTGAGTAATAACCTACCTGGTCATTTGATTAATCACTAAGTTAGCTCCCAACAATGAATATTAAGGGGTAATTAAAATAATAGAATAATCCAAGGGGTATGAGTTTTCCCAATTTTAAATATTTTTAATTTAATTTCATATTACGAATTCTCTGTCAGAGAATAATATAAATCATTAAAAAAAATCTTCATCCAATACCTTAGGATTTTGGGTTTAAATGATTCTTTATATTATCAGTATTTAAGTTTCTTATTAGTATTTAAGAATTATTATTGTGCTTTTGAATGCTTCCAAGTATAGTTTAAACCTTATTTATTCTCATAGAAATCTAATATAAAATTATTAAAGTGATCCTTACCTAATAACTGAATTTTTAGCTGAGATGGTTATTTATCATTCATCAATAAGAGAAATTTATGTAATATAATAACAAACAACAATTGTGATTTAAATTATAATTTGATTTTAATATATTATCAATAAAAAATTATATATTTACATCTAGTGGTGTATTATAAACTTAATTTAATTATCTTAACAATTATATAAAATGTCAAATATGCTAACACATGATTAGATATTGATATAAAATTCTTTTATAAGGTAAATTCATGTTTATTTAGCATAGGAGACTTATTGTAATTTTGTTAACAATAACATATGGGAAAAGTGTGTATCATTTTAAAAGATGTAAAGTGTAACAGCCCGTTGTACACCGGTATTGTTAACATTGATTATGATATTAAGCGCAGTTACAATCACAGTAATTGGATTAATGAAATTACGGGCAATTTTTTTCTTTTATCATATTCCTTTTCGTAACAATAGCTTTTTCCGTAATCAATTAAAACAACACTATAATTGTAAATGCAGTTCGCGGAATCATACATTTTACTAACATCATTAATCTTTCTTTTTATTCAATTCATTTAAACTCACCATCTTACTCTCACATTTTACCAAGTTATAGTCCTTTACGTTGTCTACGCGTGGTTTCAAACCACGTACCATTTGGAGTTCTACCCATCAAGTTAATCCCCTTTCTTTTAGTCTAGAAAAACCTGAATTTTCGAAAATTACACTGTGGTAATCGATTACCAGTGGGTGGTAATCGATTACCACCTGTCAAAAATGAGGCAGTAGCCAAATTTTGACCTCCTCTGTTCTGGTAATCGATTACCAACTTTGGGTAATCGATTACCTCACATGGTAATCGATTACCAAGCCTCAGTAATCGATTACCAGTGAAGACAGTAGCTAAATTTCGTCCCCTGTTGCATGGTAATCGATTACCATGCTTGGGTAATCGATTACTATGTAGCAAAAGTGACAGATTACAGCATTTTAAGCCCCAAAAGGGTTGTGTAATCCATCCCTAACCACCTTAATACTCCACACAACACTTAAACACATCCTAAAGTAGGCTCTAGGCCCTTCCATCATGCATTTCCATTAAATCATGCATCATTTACAAAGTCCTCAATATAATGGCCATTTACATACAAATATGGACCATTCTTACAACATGGATCATCAAGACTTCAAGTGCAATAAATGTGGCAATGGACAAGTCCCATGCTCACTCAAAATATACAATTATCCATGTCATGAATAATAAGCAATAAACAAGACTTAGTACATCATCATGAACACTACCAAAAGCATGGCAATAACATCATGCAATATGTTCATGACCTAAGTCTCAAAATACTAATGTCATGCTATGTGCAATCCATAGTCCTCCTCCAAAATGTCATGCAATCCCAATGCACCGCATGCAAATCCACAGTCCACTAAGCGGGCTTCTTGCCCGAAGCTCCTCCCGGCTCATAGTGACCTGAAATGTGGTCCCCCAAACACGGGGTGAGATATACGGATATATCTCAGTAAACCAATGGAGCTAGAGGCTCTCTCCACTCCATGGCTCACTCAAATGTATAAATATGACATCATGTAATATGCAAGCAATACAATATCACCAACCAACTGGAGACAACCCAAGAACATCCACGCATGGATTCATGTTCAAGGACTCCATCATATAACTCCCGAGACAATCCTAGAGCTTCTCCCATGGTTGAGAAAACTCCATGGCCAACCCAACCGGAACTCCTCAAGAGACCTATCCGGCGGATGTCCCCCGTTTGGCTCATCCTGGTGTCGCTCCCATGAGTCGACCCCATGGCATACCTGTAACACCCACTCTTGTATGCATCCAAGAGGGTTGTTTGCCAAATCGTATTAGAGTTGCAGCGGTATGGAACTCATTAATGAAAAACTTTATCAAATAACATTTAAATTGGAGACTAGAAAAAGTCCAGATTTGTTTCTTATAAAAACCATTTGGAAAAAAATGAAATCATTACCAATCATAGGAAATTTCAATTATAAACCCTTTGCTGAATTTTCTATACTTTTCAGAAAACCTTGCTGTCTTATAAAATCTGTATAAAATCGAATTTAGATGCGATAAAAAAATGTTCCAAGCTTCTGTAAAACTAGACATCCGGGGCATCGCGTACATATAAATTATGCGCGATTCGGAGGTGAATAGCCCCACGGAACAGGACACGTAAAACGCTTGAGAATCCTGTCCGTTTTCTGGAAAACAGTCTGTATGGCGAAGCTTACAAAATTCCGTACAGATTTCGTATAAAAATGAAACCTGCACAGTTTGAAAGTACATTCCCGGGGCTTCGCGTGCATATAAAATAATAGTAAATCGGAGTTCGTTTGCCTCTTGAAACATGACACGTAAAGTGATTGTAAAACTGGTAAAAATTCAGCACTTAGTTAAACGTTCAAATTCTCTTTGCAAAACATTTTTCTGATTTTTCCAAAACAGCCGCTGTTCATAAAAGTTCAAGGTAAAATAGAAGATGATAAAGTCTACAGTCATCCAAGAGTACCAAAATTACAGTCATCCAACAATCAACAGTAACAGCAAAAGTCCATGCATCAGCAAGCAACAGCAAACATCACGCCCTCAAATGCTTTTACGTCCTCCTGCCATTTATGAAAATAGCAGCCCCAAAGGGGTGAGAATAATCTCAGTAGTGTGGCAACAAAACCAATAATATAACAGTATTAACTAGGCACAAAATCATAAACAGTCACTTCAACATATCCTTGTTCCTTTTCCTTTTTCCTTTTCATCATATTCATATATACTGCGTTTATAACGCCTTTCCTTTTCATCATATTCATATATTGCGTATATAACGCCTTTCCTTTGCGCTTTTAGCACCGTCGTGCGCGCACTTCACAGTGGAATCAAATATCCCTTGGCACCTGAGCTCCATGTGGATTCCAACTGTGGGCCTATGCGGACTGATGCCAAGTGTCCCATACCCCGGTACCTTGGGGATGCCTATATGATGCTTGCTCAAACACATGGTCCTGTACATAACTATTCTAAAAAGCAAGACCTATATGCTCTTGGTACATGCATGCCATGCTATGCTTTCACACACAAAACGTACAAAAATGTGGTATGATGTAAGGTGCATGCTTATATACCTTTCATATAGCCATCACGGCACATATACGTTTCATATGCGTTATGCTGCCACATAACGTCTTTACCTCATAATCATATAGCCATCACGGCACATTTTTGGCAGTTTCCTTTCATCATAAGGAACATAATACTTTTACGGAATATGGAGCATCATGTCACAATTTTATACCAGTAGTCAATAGTCACATTAGGTAATATCGCCTGACACTTACATCGTGTCTTTAACATTCTTTGTCAAACATCATCAATCCACATATCAATCAAACATTCCAAAGAGCTAGGATCTTGTGCACCTAATCAAATAGATACATATACATATGCAATCAGAATTTATTTCATGCTATTCCAATACTTTACCAACAAGTCCTAGGCTTCTATTTCATGTACCTTCATCGAATTGAAGTGTTTTTAGTGCCAATATTTAGATACTGCCCTTAGAATAATATTATCCCTTGCTTGAACTACCATTTTTCCACTGTTTACATCATAAGAGGGTTCGGTTTTTAAGGCTCCTCTTAAGGAAATAATATTCTGACTTCATCTCATTTTAAATGAATTTATACAGCAACAATATCTCACATTTTTCCCTAGGTTCCCACATGCATACATATACGGTTTTCAATCTTTCATTCCTAACAATATTCTGCCTTATAAAAGAGTTACCAATGATTAAATACAATCAAATTCCAAGGTTCTAACCAAGGCAGAATCGGTTAACAAAAAAAATTAAAGATTTCAATTCTCATTTTCATCTAAACTATATATGGTGCGCTAGGATGGACTAATAAGCATGCTGTAAATTAGTTTAATGCATGTAGAGCTAGAAGTAGGATGCAGTCCCACAAAACAGTCCACCATATTCACAAAGATACTATTTCCATACTAACAAATCGGGTTTAGGGGCTAGCATGCACTAGGTTCAAGACTCTTACTCATATTTCCAACCTTACACTTTATGGTGTGCAAAAAAATACAAGCTGTCCCAAAGTTCCAAGTGAGCCATCTTCTATGCTCATAAAAATTGTTTCATAAATTTTCAGAGATAGATATCAAGTCAGAATCGGTTTCATCTACATTAAACCATTTGAGATAATTTATTCTAAACACATTTACTTCCAAGAAAGGGTGCTACTGGTGCAGTCTACACATACAGTCCTCCTCATTTAAATTCCTTATAATTTGGATACATTAACTCAGTCCCAAATTTTATAAGATAGTCTTTCAAGTTTTATTCTATTCATGCTTCTAGTCTATAACCTAAGGATATAAAATGTCAGAATTTAGAAGGGCTTAAAATAAGGAAAAAACTATTTTCCCCAAGCATGCCTCACGGTTTAACAGAGGGAAGAAAGAAGTGCCTACCTCTAGACAATGCAAGGCAACCGATTTGAAGACATGGACAGCAAATAAATCCCTTAAACTCCACTAAAGCAACAAGCTCCCCTCTTGAACTCTAGGAAGGATCACGCACAGCTGAGTAAGGAGAGGGAGAAATCGCATTTGATACTTGGTAATTCCTCAAGTGTCCCACGGTCTTGATGCAACACATAGGAGGTGAAGGTGAAGTTATTTCTTTAGTTCAATCTCTAAAGGTGTTTCGGTTTAAAGAATGATGTGAGGGAATGGAATGGAATGGAACCACAATTTGGTTGGCTGCAGCAGGATGAGAGTCACGGTTGATTTTGGAAGAGGGAGAGGTGAAGTGGTGGAGTTTTCTGCAACTACAACTATTGTTTCAATATTCCCAGTTTCCACCTAACTCTTCTACACTACCAGCGTACAAGGGATGGGAGAGTGAAGGGTTAAGGGCTGATTTAAAGGCTAAGCAAATCAGAAATTTTTTTTCCAAGTCTTGCTAGCGTGATATTTTCCAGCCAATAGTCGAATGTGCAAACTGCATCACCTCACTCCTATTGGATGCATGTCTTTAATTAGAGTTGAACCAAAGCTGAATGGGTTGTTAAGAGCAGCAAGTCTTCAGCTCCTTTTTGCTGCCCAAGGCTGCGCATGCTACAAGGGAAATGATGGCTGAATTGGTTGACAAGCAAGGACATGATCTGAGGCTGCAAGGTATCAGAATTCAGTGCATGCATGATCTGTGTGGGCTGCAAAAGTCAGAGTCAGAGGATGATCGTGTGGCTGCAAAGTGTCAGCAAAATATCAAGATTTGTCATGCCCTATGCGCACAAGGGCTGGAGTGGTTTGATGGTGATGGATGAGGATGGCTTTGGTCAAACATGCAGAACCTTTTCTTCTCACAATGCCCTATGCGCACAAGGTTGGAAAGGTTTGATGGTGATGGATCAAACATGCAGCAACTTTTTCCTTTCACATGCTGCAAGGAGGCGTGATAAGCAAGGCAAAAGGACATCAACCAAGGACTACTCATGCGCACAAGGTTGGAAGACTTTGATGGGGATGGATGAGAGTATCTTTGGTCAAACATGCAGCAGCTTTTTCCTTTCACATGCTGCAAGGAGGCAGCGCTTTGTACAAGGGTGCAAGCAACAAAAGTTCCCTCTTCCCTATGCACCATGCGCATGAAGAGATAAGGATGTCATGTGAAGGAGGAGCCTAGGGTGGATACATAAGGAAGGAAGCACACTCAAGGGTCCCACTGTTGATGCAAGGTGGCGGTCATGGAGTGCAAGTACAAGCTGAGTTTTATATAGACACTAAACACACAATGTAGGGGCTGTGTGCAGCCAAAAAAACGCAAGAGAGAAGGGTTAAGGTGAAGGGAATTTTGGGTTGCTTAAAGTCATGGGTTCTAGGGCCCAAGTCAAAATAGAAGATGGGTTCAAGACATAGGTCCAATTGTTTTCTTATTCAAGAATTAATCCAAACCTTCAAATTTTTATGTTCCTCTAATTATTTACTAAGGGTTTACTCCTTACTTAAAATTAATGGCATACTTTTAAATGAGTACTTATATAATTCTAAATAACACTATGCTTCCTATATGTTATAATTACATTATTCCTATGACTAAAATTTCACATGCATAGAATAAGTACTTAACTTCCATGGTAATACCAATAAATCCCTAAATAAAATTTTAATTCCGTTCTAGAGCAAACATATATTTTGTCCGCATATACGTATTCTACCCTATTGCAATTTTTAATAGGTTCTTAATTAGACGGGATGTTACAATACCCAACTGGCACTTCGCCATCGAAATGATCCAGCGGATGTCCAAACCCAACACACGTCAACTGGCCAGTGACCAAACAATTTTTCATACAATCCAAGCAATATGCATACAAGCACACAATCACACCATGCCATAAACACATAATCCAACCACAACCTTCCACTAGGTGTGGTGGAGCACACTAGGGATTAAACCCAAGTTCCAAGGGTTTACCTCAATACGAGCAAATCCGTTCCAAACGTATGCTCCAAATCAACCTTTCACAATCACGTCCGTGTGAGGCACCCTACAACAATCTTCAAATCCAAATTACACCAAACCTCAATTTTCATGAAAATTCCTCAAATTTTCCTAAGTTAAAAACCTAACTTTTTCACCCAAAATTATCATAGCATTTCTAGCTTACAAGCATGATTCTAAGGCCTTTTCATCTAATAGCATTTTTCCATTTGGGCTCTCTATCATCACACATCTAAAATTGAAGGTTTAGAGCATAAATTCCTAGATCTACAAACTCAACCACAAAAATACCACAAATATACTCACAATCAAGTGTATGCTCACCACCAAGGCTCCACTAAGCCAAAGGAAACCCAAAAGCTCCAAGAACACAAGTGGGTCGGATCTGTTTTTGGCCAAAAACGAAGCAAAGAGGTGGATTCAAGGTTTGTAAGTGTCACCAATGGATCTAGAAGGTAGTTTACAATAGATTTCAACACCAAAATCAAGCGATTTGGTGAAGAATAGAGAAAATGGCAAGAGAAGAGAGTTCCTTTTGGGTGTGAAATGGGGAACTTCACGGGGAAGGAAGAAAGAAAAGGGGAAGGGAGGCGTGGGGGTGAGTGGGGCCAAGTGGATTTTTGGTCCCACGGGTCCCATACGCGATCTAACTTTAATCCCGATAAAAATTCCGATCATAAATTCTTAATCTACGTATTTTTCCAGTCCATGACATATTTTTATTTCTCCAAAATATTGATAAAAATTTCACACCTATCGGTACACTTACACCACAGTATTTAACACTTAAAAATCACTATTCATCAATTTTTCCCAAATTTGCCTATTCACTCAATTTTCCGCCCTGATTCCATTTCCAGTATTACTTTTGTAATCTGAAATCTCTAACTCAGTATTTAAGCCTCAGAACACACGGTTGGTAAATTACCATTTTGCCCTTTTTGCCCATTTTGGCCATAATTCACGGATTTTCACTAATCCACCAACTTTCATTTCACATTATAATATAAAAATTCACATTTAAAATATATGAGGTGTTATATTCACCCCACCTTTTAGAAATTTTGTCCGCAAAATTAAATCATACCTGCTCGCTAACTCAGGATACAGCCGGAGAATCTCGTCCTCCCGCTCCCAAGTAGCCTCCTCAGGTGTGCGGCCTTCCCACTGAATCTTCAGCATGGGAATAACTTTACTTCTCAATCGCTTTTCACTGCGATCCAGTACTGCAATAGGACCAATGGGAGTCTTCAAGTTCTCCCTGATTTCAATATTATCCGGCATCACTACATGTGATTCGTCCGGAACATAACGTCGCAACTGCGACACATGAAAAACATCATGTAAATTAGACAACTGAGGGGGTAAGGCAAGCTGATAGGCCACCAATCCTACTCTTTTCATAATTTGATATGGCCCAATGAACCGTGGACTCAGCTTCCTCACACCCAACGCACGGCCAACACCTGTGACCGGAGATAACCGTACAAAAACGTGATCACCTTCTTCAAATTCCAGCGGTCTATGCTTATTGTCATAATAGCTTTTCTGCCGATTCTGTGCCTGTTTCAATTTTTCTCTGATCATTTCAATTTGCACTGTCGTTTCCTGCACAAAATCCGGACCAAATCTTTCTTTATCGCCTACCTCAGTCCAACAAGTGGGCGTACGACACCTCCTGCCATACAAAACCTCATACGGTGCCATGCCCAGACTGGAGTGAAAACTGTTATTATAAGAAAATTCCACCAATGGTAAGTATTTATCCCAAGCATTACCCTGTTCCAGTGTGCAAGCTCTCAGCATATCCTCAAGTGTCTGTATGGTCCTCTCAGTCTGACCATCAGTCTGCGGGTGATAAGCAGTGCTCAGTCGAAGCTGAGTGCCAAAAGCCTGCTGCAAAGCTCCCCAAAATCGTGAAGTAAACTTCGGGTCCCGATCACTGACAATGCTAATCGGTATCCCATGGAGTCTAACAATCTCCTTTACATACAGTGTAGCCAACTTCTCTGTGGTGTAATCCACTCGTACTGGTAGAAAATGTGCAGACTTCGTGAGTCGGTCCACAATAACCCAAATCGAATCGTAACCAGCTTGAGTTCGCGGCAATCCCACAACAAAATCCATTGAGATACTCTCCCATTTCCATTCAGGTATATCCAGCGGCTGAAGTAATCCAGCAGGTTTCTGATGCTCTATTTTCACTTTCTGACAAACCAAGCACTTAGATACGTACTCGGCAACATCCCTTTTCATCCCAGGCCACCAGAACTTAACTTTCAAATCTTGGTACATTTTTGTGGCACCTGGGTGGATAGCATATTGACCCTTATGGGCCTCAGTCATAACTTCCTCTGCAAGTTCCTTGGGCACAACAATCCTGCCCTGATATAATAATAGTCCCTGTTCAGTAACAGATATGCCACTCTGGCCTTTCAAATACTTTATACTTTCATTGCGAATCTGAGTCTCTTTAATTTTCTCGTGCAGCTCGTTCTCAATCCGAGTCAACTCCATATCACACATTCTTCCGGCAAAGAAATCCGTTATTTTCATATCACGAAATTGCTCAATCACTTCATTGTCCCACATCATCATATGAGATAAATTGACAGACTTCCTACTCAATGCATCTGCCACAACATTAGCCTTTCCCGGGTGGTATTTCAGCTCAAAGTCATAATCTTTCAGGAATTCAACCCACCTACGCTGCCTCATATTCAGCTCCTTCTGATCAAACAAATATTTCAAGCTTTTATGGTCGCTGAACACAGCAAATTTCATCCCATACAGAAAGTGCCTCCAGATTTTCAAGGCAAACACAATAGCAGCTAGTTCCAAGTCGTGCGTCGGATAATTTTCTTCATGTGGCCTTAACTGCCTAGACGCATAAGCAATCACTTTTCCTTCCTGCATCAACACGCTCCCTAAACCTTTCTTAGAAGCATCACAATATAACACAAACTCCCCCTCCGGATCAGGTAAAGTTTGAAAGTAAACTGGCCTTTGAAGGCCGATGCATGTAAGGTGTAAAACAAAAATTTTACTGCGGAACATACATGCACACATTGGTTCATGCTTTAAGACAGCATGATGTTACCTTGTTTTGGCCTGATCAGTCAGGGAGATCAGATGTCAGGCTTGAAGGGTTCAAACCCTCTAATGGTGATCCACACCACCGTTCGTCAATGATGCAAGAACTCTTTCTTGAAAGCCACCAGATGAACACCACAATGAGGCTTGCTATGCGCACAAGTGGTGAAGGTGGAGGCTAGGTATTCTGTTTGGAAAGGTGTAGTGAGCTACCCTACAGAATGGTGCATAGATGGAGGAGAGTTGGCTAGGTTTTTCACATAACCCTAAGGTGAGGAACATGTCATATTTATGCGCACACTTGGAGAGGAGGAGGGAATCCAATCATTCAAAATGAAAAACAAACTTTCAAACTTCTTTGAAAGTTGCGCATGGAACAGTGTGATAAGGTGGAGCTGTTGCAAAACTAACTTTGCCAACAACCTCCAATCTTATCCACATGATATTAAATTCAAAATAATTTAAACTTAAATTCATAAACTATCATATAGTATATAGTTCTCATGCGCATAATTCAGCCCTAGAAGGGGTCCAAATACATTGAGCAGTTGCATTCAAAATTTGAATCAACTCACCCACTGATTCCCTCAACCACCAAATATGAATGGAGGTTTGTTTTAAGTGATAAGATAACACTCTTATCACCTAAAAGTTGCGCACCAAACAGCCAAGGGAGTGCCTCCAAAGATGCTTCTTCATCCAAGGAATATGCTCCAATAAGATCCTGTCTTATCCTTTTGTTATGAAACAACTTTTCAAAACCAATTCAAATTCGAATTCAAACACTTGAATTCAAACGTTCAAACATTCAAATTCAAAATTCAAAATTCAAAATTTCAAATTTCAAATTCAAAATTCGAATTTCAAAATTCAAATTCAATTTCAAATTTCAAATTTCAAAATTCAAATTTCAAATTTCAAATTTCAAATTCAAAATTCGAATTTCGAAATTCAAATTCTAAATTCAAATTTCAAAATTCAAATTTCAAATTCAAAATTCGAAATTCAAATATTTGATTATTAATTTAACTAATTAAATTAATTAGTAGTGGCTTGGACTATCCAAGCCCATTACTAAACTCCATGCACCACCCACCCATTTAGGTGGGCTTCCAAACAGCTTCTTGGGCTAATAACATTATTAGGCCCAATACCTTTAAAGCTAGTCCATCATGACTACAAGGTGTTAGTGTGTGACCCATTAGGTCCAACTTAGCTTCTGACATAACTGGGCTTGGGCCCAACAAGCCCACAACCCAATTAATGACAACACAGAGCACTAGCAATGCTTTGTTGCCCCAGAACTAGTCAGATTAATGACTTGATCAACCTATTGCACATATTTGGTTACCGTATGTATTTCCCTTCATCTCGGTTATCTTCCCATTAACCTAGGGTAAGGAAATGTATCAACCCATGCGGTTTAGGGTAAGCTTTATTCGAAATAGGGAATCTTCAATTTACTGACTCTAAAGGCAGATCATCTCATGATCTCTTTTACTATGCATAGATTCCCGAGTCCCTGTAAATGTCATCCCGATTTCTCCGGTTTACAGATAACCTAATCTCTCACAGAGATTTGACGAATTCCTTCAGCTTATTACCCTAGCCATGTGCCCTTTAAGGACACGCCCAACAGTATACCTATGAGTCTCCATGTTTCAGGCAGACGAGGTATACAATCAAAACATTCCTTCAAGAACACAGTCTACGTAATAACTTCTGGTCTAAGGAAAGACACACCCAAACATAAAGAGATTACTCTAATGACACTATCTGTGAGATTTCCTCATGGAGTCTCTTTTTGGGTCTGTTCAGTGCGAGCTATACTCTTATAGGTCCACCCACGACTTTAGCTAAGATATCTCCATATCTGCAGCTCATGAGGTCTTTACCTTGTATCCATATACAAGTAGATAAGTCGTACTAGTCTTTACTCGAGATCACTGATCCCCAAACTCAGTGTCTCTAGACTAGGAACATATAATTAGGAATAGACATGCAATATCCTTGAATCCTCATGATCGTGATCTCATCACAGATACTCAAGAGATACCAGTTCTATTCCAAGGGGTTTATCCAGTTCGTTCATATAATATTAACAGTAATATCGAGACACAATATGAAACTGAATAAATAGTGCTTTCATTTATTTGCGACAAACAAAGTTCTACATCTAGTGTCCTTTATTTAATCAAAAGATTGTCTCTAGGACACCCATATACTAACAAGCTCCCACTTGGCCTAGAGCCAATCAGACCTAAGTCGTATGCCCAAAGCCTCATAATGACTATCATGTTTTCTCTGAGAAACAGCCTTTGTCAGAGAATCGGCCAGGTTATCGTCTGTGGGAACATAATCCATTTTTACATCATTCCTATCAATGATTTCTCTAATCAAATGATATCTGCGGAGCACGTGTTTAGATCTTTGATGAGACCTAGGTTCCTTTGACTGCGCAATGGCTCCAGTGTTGTCGCAAAGCAACTGTATGGGCTCATCCACGCTCGGAACCACCCTTAGTTCATTTATGAACTTCTTCATCCACACTGCCTCCTTAGCTGCTTCTGAAGCAGCTATGTATTCAGCCTCTGTCGTTGAGTCTGCTGTTGTCTCCTACTTGGAACTTTTCCAAGACACTGCCCCACCATTTAAGGTGAATACGAATCCTGACTGTGACTTGCAGTCATCTTTGTCACTCTGAAAGCTGGCATCAGTGAACCCTTTCACTGTTAACTCATTAACCCCACCATAGACCAGAAACGCATCCTTAGTTCTTCTTAAGTATTTAAGGATGGTTTTGACTGCCATCCAGTGACCCTCTCCAGGGTCTGACTGGTATCTGCTCGTAATGCTTAAAGCATATGAGACATCTGGTCTCGTACATATCATGGCATACATGATGGATCCAATAGCCGAAGCGTATGGAATTCCACTCATGCGATCCTTCTCAGGCTGTGACTTAGGACACATAGCCCTTGATAGGTGTACCCCATGACTGACAGGAAGAAAACCCCTTTTCGACCCTTCCATGCTAAACCTATTTAGCATCTTGTCAACGTACGTGGATTGAGATAAACCCAGCAGCCTCTTGGATCTATCTCTATAGATCTTTATACCAAGTATAAAGGCTGCCTCTCCCAAATCCTTCATGGTAAAGTTTTCTGAAAGCCATTCTTTCGTTATTTTTAATGTGGGGATGTTATTTCCTATTAGCAATATGTCATCTACATAGAGCACTAGGAAGACGACACTACTCCCATTAACCTTTATGTAAACACAAGGTTCATCCTCGTTCTTGATAAAACCGTTACTCTTAACGACTTCATCAAAACGTATATTCCAACTCCTTGATGCTTGCTTTAGCCCATATATTGACCTTTGTAGTTTGCATACCATATGCTCCTGATCTTTGTTTTCAAAGCCTTCAGGTTGTGTCATGTACACTTCCTCCTTCAAGAACCCATTCAAGAAGGCGGTCTTGACATCCATTTGCCAAATTTCATAGTCGTGGTATGCTGCTATTGCAAGCATGATCCTAATAGATTTGATCATGGCAACTGGTGAAAAAGTTTCATCATAGTCAACTCCTTATCTTTGACGATACCCTTTCGCCACCAACCTAGCTTTGTAGGTCTGAACGTTGCCATCTGCATCAGTCTTTCTTTTAAAGACCCATTTATTACCAATAGGAACTATTCCTTGTGGTTTAGGAACCAAGGTCCATACCTTGTTCTGATACATCGAATCCATTTCAGATTCCATGGCTTCAAGCCATTTTGAGGAGTCAACATCTTTGACCGCCTCCTCGTAGTTACTTGGTTCATCATCCTCAACAGTTTGCTGATTCTCAATCACAAACCCGTACCTTTCAGGTGGATGGATGACCCTCGTAGGTCTACGGAGTTGTGTGTTTACTTCTCCATTGGAGAACGTCGCCTGCGGAGCAGACTCGGGTTCCTCAATCTGTTCTTGTGGATCTTGCACTTCTTCAAGATCAATCTTACTCCCACTGCCTCCTTGAGAGATCAAATCCTTCTCAAGGAACTCAGCATTCTTTGAAACAAACACTTTGTGTTCTTCCATGGAGTAGTAGTAGTATCCCTTAGTACCTTTAGGATACCCCACAAATAGACATTTAGTACTCTTAGCACTAAGCTTGTCTGATGTCAACGCTTTGACATAAGCTGGCGATCCCCATACCCTGAGGTAACTCAGGTTGGGTCTCTTACCACTCCATATCTCATATGGTGTGGTCTGAACAGATTTAGACGGTACCCTATTTAGAAGGTATGCCGCTGTGTCTAAGGCATATCCCCAAAACGATTTTGGAAGTTGAGTCTCACTCATCATAGACCTAACCATGTCTAACAAGGTCCTGTTTCTCCTTTCGGAGACACCGTTTTGGTGTGGTGTGTAAGGAGCGGTAAATTGTGAGAGAATTCCATTTTCTCTCAGATAACCCTGAAACTCGTGGCTCAAATATTCACCACCACGATCTGATCGTAATGTCTTAATCATCTTGCCACGCTGTTTCTCCACCTCATTCCTAAACTCTTTGAACTTTTCAAAAGCTTCAGATTTATATCTCATTAGGTATATATACCCAAATCTTGATTTGTCATCTGTAAAGGTAATGAAATAAGAATATCCACCTCTAGCCTCAATAGACATTGGGCCACATACATCAGTATGAATGAGTTCTAATAACTCACTAGCCCTATGACTCTCAAGCCCTTTGGGCTTTTGTTGAATCATTTTCCCAGCTAGACAAGATTCACACTGTCCATAGGATTCCAAATCCATGGAGTCCAGGTATCCATCTCTATGCATCCTAGACAATCTTGTTTCATTTATGTGCCCTAGTCTACAGTGCCAAAGATAAGATTGATTATCCGTCCTAGGTCGTTTCACATCTATATTGAGCACTTCATTTCCAATTTCCAACACATACAATCCATTTATTAAAGAAGCAGTACCGTAAACCATATCATTCAAAATGATAGAAAAAGTACCATTCCTAATACTGAAAGTATATCCATCTTGTTCTAAACAAGAAATTGAAATAATGTTTCTAGAAATTTGCGGAACATAAAGACAATTATTCAAATGCAATAAAAGGCCCGTAGGCAAAATAAGGTCAGCATCTCCAACTGAATGAGCAGCAACTCTTGCTCCATTACCAACGCGGAGATCCACCTCGTTTCTATCCAATCTCCTTGGGCTCCTAAGTACCTGCAACATATTGCAGATATGAGAACCACATCCGGTATCCAATACCCATGAGGATGGATTAGCATAAGAATAATTTATCTCAATCATGAAAATACCTGAGGCAGAAGCATCACCATGCTTCTTGTCCTTCACATTGTTCAGGTAGTCTGGACAATTCCTCTTCCAGTGGCCTTTCCTGCCACAATGGAAGCACTCAGCATCACCCTTGTCCTTAGGTGCCTTCTTACCCTTCTTCTTGCCCTTCTTCTTCTTGGATTTTCCTTTGGGCTTAAGGGGGTCACCTTTTGCAGGCTCCTTACCCTTTCCCTTGGCATTGCTAGGCCCACCAATCAAAAGAGCCTGTGTCCTATCCTTCTTGATAGACACTTCAGCTGTTGTTAACATGCTTAACAACTCAGGCAAGCTCACTTGCATCCCATGCATATTGTAATTCATGATGAATTGACTGAAGGAAGGTGGAAGTGAGGTGAGGACTAAGTCATTACTTAGCTCGGCATCCATGTTGAAGCCTAGGTTTCCTAGCTTCTCAATCAGCCCGATCATCTTGAGAACATGGCTGGCAACAGACATGCTCTCAGTCATCCTACAAGAGAACAGTTCTCTTGAGGCCTCATACCTCTCATGCCTGCCTTTAATATCATACAACTCCTTGAGATGTACGATAATAGAGGGAGCATCCATATGCTCATGCTGCTTTTGCAGTTCAGGCGACATGGATGCCAACATGATGCATACTGCCATCACATTGTCATCCAAGTGCTGTTGATGGGTTACGAAATCAAATTCCGCAAACCCTTCTTCCCCTTCCCGTGGAGCTGCGGGTATTACAGCATCTAAAACGTAGGCAATCTTTTCGGCCCTTAGAACTATTCTTAGGTTCCGATACCAGTCCATAAAATTCGAACCGGTCAGTTTATTCGTATCGAGTATTGAACGCAGTGACAGTGGATTAGTCATACTATAAGCTGAAAAGGATGTAAAGATAGTTTTAGTTAATATACGGTTATGTAGTTAAAAGCAAATTATTAAAGACTTGAAATAATTTTCCCCTCCCACTATTTTATCTAAGTCAATGACCCTTCCTTTTGACTTAGGGTTAATCTACTTTAGATTTTACCTTAGTGGGTTTAAGAGTGCGATTATTTATTTTAACCTCCGTCTGAGACCGCAAGATTAATTTAAATAAAGGGTTGATCTTTATCAACAGTATCTCATACCCTCTTCTTAACTTTAGGTTGACAACTCTTTGTCACTTAGTGGTGCATCTCATGCAACCAACCTAGCACCATTACCCTAAGCACATAAGTCCGGCTGTGCCTGCAACTTATGTCTTAGTTAAGCATTAAACCAGCACCCTAAGTGTCTTACACTTCAAACACTACTCTAGCCCAACGAAATAGTGGGTCCCAACTGAGTTGTGGAGCACCACTATGTAGAAGAGTTTTGAGTAGCATTGGTGGTGGGAGATAATCATATGCTTAATTATTTATTCCTTTTAAGGGTTCCTTTTATCTTGGGGTTAATTAGGTCCCATCAAACGCATATTGTAAGTTATCATGCTAGTCGTTACCTATGTCAAACATCTATCGGTATACACTAGTCGTTATTGGACAAAGATAATAACCATACAAACGCGGTTTGCCCAATTCATGCATACTAGACGTTCTAATCATACATGCATATAAACAGTTTATATTGAGATAGCCATGGTGCTCGCGCTTTTGTCCTTTTTGCTTCGTCAAGCAACGGCCGCTTGTCGTCTATACGCCACTAGCCTATTTCTCTAATTACAAATAATTAAAGAAACTCCATAACATTTTGGAGGGACAAAATTACAAAATTTAAATTACAAATACACTTGTAAATTAAAATGCGCGATTACACATTAATTTAAAAAACAATTTCAATTCAAATTTTGTTAATTCTTTCTTAAAGAAAACAAAATTAAACCATGCATGTAGCCATATTTCCCTACATGGCCGAATCATATAGGTGACTATATGATAAATTTTGTCATAAAATTTCACGCATATAAACATGACACAATTCATGGAGAAAAATAAGAAATCATTCAAGGTACTCTTAGTACCCTCCATGGCCGAATCTACCCTTTCAAAAAGGGTGTTCCTTTTAAAACTTTCATAAAGAAAAAGAAACTAAACCATGATGCATAATGTTTTATGAACACAGAATCAAATTTTCATGTTCATAAAAACAAAAACTTTAACACTTTAAAGGATTTGTGATTCAAAATCCACATGCAGAATTTAAACTTACCTTTAAAGATTTTTGACCGTGAAAGACTCTTTTCACAAACAAGGTACCATCACCCGTCGATGGTAAAGCAACCGGACTCTGATACCACTTGAAAGTAAACTGGCCTTTGAAGGCCGATGCATGTAAGGTGTAAAACAAAAATTTTACTGCGGAACATACATGCACACATTGGTTCATGCTTTAAGACAGCATGATGTTACCTTGTTTTGGCCTGATCAGTCAGGGAGATCAGATGTCAGGCTTGAAGGGTTCAAACCCTCTAATGGTGATCCACACCACCGTTCGTCAATGATGCAAGAACTCTTTCTTGAAAGCCACCAGATGAACACCACAATGAGGCTTGCTATGCGCACAAGTGGTGAAGGTGGAGGCTAGGTATTCTGTTTGGAAAGGTGTAGTAAGCTACCCTACAGAATGGTGCATAGATGGAGGAGAGTTGGCTAGGTTTTTCACATAACCCTAAGGTGAGGAACATGTCATATTTATGCGCACACTTGGAGAGGAGGAGGGAATCCAATCATTCAAAATGAAAAACAAACTTTCAAACTTCTTTGAAAGTTGTGCATGGAACAGTGTGATAAGGTGGAGCTGTTGCAAAACTAACTTTGCCAACAACCTCCAATCTTATCCACATGATATTAAATTCAAAATAATTTAAACTCAAATTCATAAACTATCATATAGTATATAGTTCTCATGCGCATAATTCGGCCCTAGAAGGGGTCCAAATACATTGAGCAGTTGCATTCAAAATTTGAATCAACTCACCCACTGATTCCCTCAACCACCAAATATGAATGGAGGTTTGTTTTAAGTGATAAGATAACACTCTTATCACCTAAAAGTTGCGCACCAAACAGCCAAGGGAGTGCCTCCAAAGATGCTTCTTCATCCAAGGAATATGCTCCAATAAGATCCTGTCTTATCCTTTTGTTATGAAACAACTTTTCAAAACCAATTCAAATTCGAATTCAAACACTTGAATTCAAACGTTCAAACATTCAAATTCAAATTTCAAAATTCAAAATTTCAAATTTCAAATTCAAAATTCGAATTTCAAAATTCAAATTCAATTTCAAATTTCAAAATTCAAAATTCAAATTTCAAATTTCAAATTTCAAATTTCAAATTCAAAATTCGAATTTTGAAATTCAAATTCTAAATTCAAATTTCAAAAATCAAATTTCAAATTCAAAATTCGAAATTCAAATATTTGATTATTAATTTAACTAATTAAATTAATTAGTAGTGGCTTGGACTATCCAAGCCCATTACTAAACTCCATGCACCACCCACCCATTTAGGTGGGCTTCCAAACATCTTCTTGGGCTAATAACATTATTAGGCCCAATACCTTTAAAGCTAGTCCATCATGACTACAAGGTGTTAGTGTGTGACCCATTAGGTCCAACTTAGCTTCTGACATAACTGGGCTTGGGCCCAACAAGCCCACAACCCAATTAATGACAACACAGAGCACTAGCAATGCTTTGTTGCCCCAGAACTAGTCAGATTAATGACTTGATCAACCTATTGCACATATTTGGTTACCGTATGTATTTCCCTTCATCTCGGTTATCTTCCCATTAACCTAGGGTAAGGAAATGTATCAACCCCTGCGGTTTAGGGTAAGCTTTATTCGAAATAGGTAATCTTCAATTTACTGACTCTAAAGGCAGATCATCTCATGATCTCTTTTACTATGCATAGATTCCCGAGTCCCTGTAAATGTCATCCCGATTTCTCCGGTTTACAGATAACCTAATCTCTCACAGAGATTTGACGAATTCCTTCAGCTTATTACCCTAGCCCTGTGCCCTTTAAGGACACGCCCAACAGTATACCTATGAGTCTCCATGTTTCAGGCAGACGAGGTATACAATCAAAACATGCCTTCAAGAACACAGTCTAGGTAATAACTTCTGGTCTAAGGAAAGACACACCCAAACATAAAGAGATTACTCTAATGACACTATCTGTGAGATTTCCTCATAGAGTCTCTTTTTGGGTCTGTTCAGTGCGAGCTATACTCTTATAGGTCCACCCACGACTTTAGCTAAGATATCTCCATATCTGCAGCTCATGAGGTCTTTACCTTGTATCCATATACAAGTAGATAAGTCGTACTAGTCTTTACTCGAGATCACTGATCCCCAAACTCAGTGTCTCTAGACTAGGAACATATAATTAGGAATAGACATGCAATATCCTTGAATCCTCATGATCGTGATCTCATCACAGATACTCAAGAGATACCTATTCTATTCCAAGGGGTTTATCCAGTTCGTTCATATAATATTAACAGTAATATCGAGACACAATATGAAACTGAATAAATAGTGCTTTCATTTATTTGCGACAAACAAAGTTCTACATCTAGTGTCCTTTATTTAATCAAAAGATTGTCTCTAGGACACCCATATACTAACAAAGTTAACACCGGAGCAGTGGTCAATTTCTCTTTAAGTAGCAGAAAACAATCCTCACATTCCTGGGTCCACACAAAAGGAGTATCCTTTCGTGTCAATCGAGTCAAAAGTAGAACTATTGCAGAAAATCCCTGTATAAATCGGCGATAATAGCCAGCAAGCCCCAGAAAACTTCTAATTTCAGTCACAGTCTTAGGTCGTTCCCAGTCACTTACCGCTTCAATCTTGCTTGGATCCACTGCAACACCACTTGCAGAAATAACATGACCCAAAAATTGCACCTCAGACAACCAGAATTCACACTTAAACGGTTTAGCATATAATTTCTTATCTTTTAACACCTGTAACACAGTCCTCAAATGGTCGATGTGCTCCTCTTTACTCTTAGAATAGATCAAGATGTCATCAATAAATACAATCACGAACTGGTCCAAATACGGTTTAAAAATGCGGTTCATATAATCCATGAACACCGCAGGGGCATTAGTAAGCCCAAAAGGAATCACTTGATATTCAAAATGTCCATATCTGGATCGGAAAGCTGTTTTAGGTACATCCTCCGGTTTAATCCGAATCTGGTGATATCCGGACCGGAGATCAATCTTTGAAAATACACAGGCATCCCTCAACTGATCTAGTAAATCATCAATACGTGGCAACGGGTACCGGTTCTTAATAGTCACTTTATTCAACTGTCGGTAGTCAGTGCACAATCTCATGCTACCATCCTTTTTCTTCACAAATATCACCGGTGCTCCCCACGGAGACACACTCGGCCTAATAAAATCCTTTGCAGATAATTCTTCAATGTGTTTCTTCAACTCGGCCAACTCAAGTGGCGACATCCGGTATGGAGCCAAGGAGATCGGCCCCACACCAGGCAATAGGTCAATCGAGAATTCAATCTCTCTTTCAGGCGGGAATTCCGGTATCTCATCCGGAAATACGTCCTCAAACTCATTTACAACCGGAATAGAAGAAATCTCCTCCTTTTTGTCACCCACCAATCCGCCCAACAAGACATACCCCAAATCTCCAGCCTTCAAGGCTTTCACAGTTTGGCTGACAGACAAATACAAGGACGGACAAATAGACGGCCTCTCATGAGATAGCAACAACCTCTTTCCGCAGCAATCAATCATTGCGCAGTTCCGAGACAACCAATCCATCCCCAAAATCAAATTGACAGAGGCCAGGGGTAAGATAATTAAATCAATGGTGTAACCCCTGCCTAAATAGGTGAACTTCATATCTTCGCAAATCCAAGACGATTCACTAACCTCTCCTGTAGCGGTAGTAATACGCATCGGAGGAACCATTCGTGTTACCTTTAAGTCCAACGCCTTAGCCACATAGTCCGCCACAAAAGAATGTGTTGCTCCCGAATCAAACAACACAGACAAATCAACATTAGAGAGGAAAATTATACCTTTTACCAAATTCGGAGCCTTTTCAATATGTTGCGCATTTGTATTATAAACTCGTCCCACAGTAGGAACAACAGCAGTAGCAGTAGTAGCTGTTGGCAAGGCCTGCAGATTCGCAGCCTGCCCCGAAGAAGATGGACATTCCCTAGCAAAGTGGCCATTCCGACCACACTTAAAACATGACAACGGACCAGCACCACATACACCTTTGTGGTATTTCCCACACTTCCCACATCGTGGGGTAAAATATCTGTCCGTAGCACCACCACCACCAGTGTTTCCACCCCTCTTGAACTGACCAGGAGGCTGCCTTACATGCAACCCCCTACCCCTGGTATTATTATTGAAACCTCCTCTATTAGTATTTCCAGAAGGACCAGGTGTCCTCTTAACATCTTGCTCTTTTACCTTATCCGATTTTGGATACCTCCCATAAACAGTCTCGACCCTCTTGCATTGGGTCACCAAGTCAGCAAAGTTTCTCACCGCAGTATTAGACATCCTCTTAGCAATCTTCTCACTCAGCCCTCTTTGGAATTTAGCTGACAAGAACTTCGGCGTAGGTAGAGTACCTCCATAGTTTGCAAATTTCACAAGCTCATTAAATTTTGCCACATAGGCATCCACTGTCATGACTCCCTGTACCAAACTATCAAATTCACCTTGCTTTGCCTCCCGAACATCACGGGGAAAGTATTCTTCATGAAATAATCCTTCAAACATAGTCCACGAAATAACCTCACCCTGAATAACATATGGGCGAGACACATTGTCCCACCACTCCTGGGCATCACCCTCCAGCATATACACAGAATACAATAATTTCTGCGGATCTTGGCATCTCATCACTTGGAAAATCTTATCCATTCCCCTCAACCAAGAAGTAACCTCCTTTGGGTCCCTTGACCTCAGAAATGCGGGTGGCTTATGTTTCCTAAAAGATATGAGCCTACGCTCATCATCAGCATTATCAACAACCTGCCCCGCAGCCCCAGTGGATTGGGCAACAGATGATGGATAAGGAACATAGCTAGGGTCAGTAGTATGATGACTAGCCTCACCAGTGTGGTGACTAGCCTCACCAGGGTCAGTAGTGTCCAATGATATATTAAGGGAGTAAATTGATGTCCATTTTAAACATTCAAGGACCGAGTTAATATCTAATATATTTAGAGGACCAACTTGATGTCTCATGTTTCTTTGGAGGACCAATTTGTGTTTTTAGTAGTGTTTTAAAACCTCACCCTACCCCCCGGGTTGTCCCGGGTCAACCCAGACCCCACCCCGTTGAGGGTTAGGGTCACAAGTTGGACCCTATATGCACATCGACCCCACCGACCCCCAAAACCCGGCCGGGTTTCAGTGACTCCCGGGTCAGAGGGGTCAAAGGGGGTCACTGCATTTTTTTTTAAAAAAAAAATTCCTTGAAACAACATTTTTTTATTAAAAAAATAAAATAAAAATGCTTGTAAACCTAAATATAATCGTTCTCTTCTCTCCCAGCGACCTAGGCGTCTTCAATCTTCACGTGCTACCGAGAAATCTCTCTATTGTTGCAGAAGAGAAAGAGATTTCTTGTCCTCGTGCCCAACTCTTCCGAGTTGCATCCACATTTTCCATATCAGCATTAGCACAAAATTCTTTCAGAATTGTGCTGGAGCTGGGTGCAGCAAACCTCACTAATTTGTTCCATATTCTCCTTTCAGCTGTTATTCGTATCGGACAATCACCATCCAAGAAAGCACTGATTTGCCTTTCTGATATAATTTTCTTGGGAGAAAACCATTGATAATACTGGTCTTGAGCCTCAGGTGATAAGATCCGGGTACTTTCAAAAACAGAAGAAGAAGAGGTCCTGGGCCTCTTTGTGCCAGCAGCACTACTCTTGCCCGTTTTCTTGCCTGGGCCAATTCCTTTTGTGGTCTTTTTGACTTGCTTACCCTGCACTCAGAAAAATACCACAAAACAATGGAATTTATACATGTTAGTGTGAAAGTTTAACAATGAAAAACATGCAGGAAATTCCCATATTTAATTTCCACTGTGTGTTTTTGGTATGGCATGATAAACAGGGTATTTCTACCTATATCAGAACTGCAAGACACTTTCATATGCTTACTCAGAAAACTATAAGCAGTGATAAAAGATCAATGCAACTCACAGTCAGTATTAGTTCATTACAGGCAAATATAAACAGATGATCCAAATCAATTATGCCAAAAATCAAGTTACAATTTATCTCTTAAGCTCAGCAATAAGATCAAGATTGTGTCACGCCTCTAACTTATTAACTATCCTCTTATTAGGTGTACCTTTATTATCAATGGAATATAATCAGAGAATAAACCACAACCCGTTCCACACAGATTCAGATATTCAAAGTTTATGTATCAAGAGAGGTAGCTTACCTTTTCTCCAGCCATTTTGAGGAATTTGTAACTGAAATAGAACCAAGCTTGCAATGTTCAGTGGGAAAGTCCCAAAAAATAAAATAAGATTATAACCCTAACTATATCCCGATGGTGGTCGATGGTGAGAAGGTATGGATTTGGTCGAGATGGAATGGAAGAGGATTTGTTGGTTGGTGTAACATCCCACATAATTAGGAAAATACATAAGTACTATATGTTATAGATGTATGTGTAGATTTCGGATGTATGGTCTATGTGTGATGGCTTGCGAATTGTTGATCTTTATCCTTGGATAAGACTAAGGTAATTAATTAAATTAAATCATAGGAGGATACATATGTAGACATGTGAATTTAATCATATGAGTAATGTGAGTGTGTGTTAGAAGGCTTTAGTATTTATTGGACTTTGGAAGTGGGCTAGGGTGTGTGTGTGGACTTGTCATTATTGGACTTGTGTGATTGGGTTCTTGTTGTGTGTGGCCAATGACCCAAGGATGGCTTTTGGACCTAGCTAGTTCAGCCCAATGTTGAAACCACTTTTACCTCCCCTAAGCCTTGTCCAACAAGGCTGTCTTGTGCAGCAAGGAACACCACATGGCAAGATGCATTTCACTCCTCTTTCCATGCGCATAAGAGAGTAATTAGGACCTTGAAAATCTGCCAATTTTTCCCTCTTGTTGACCGCCACCTCACCTTGTTTATGCATCACTTGATTTCAATTTCATTGCATGGAGGACACATGTGCACTTTAGCATGATTTTTAGGCTGCATACTTCCCCATTTTGGCGCACATGGGGGGAGTCATGGATCAGATTTCTTGTGTCACAAAACTGCCTAACTTGTTGACTTGGAGAACCACCTTACACCTTTCATCATGAGGCTGCAATGTGCAGATTTTTGCATGCTTTTGGCAGTCCATCATGAGCCAAATCTCCCCCTTACTTCCACATGCAATCAAAGAAGATTTATGGGGCTGCAACCTCTCATCATTTGCGCACCTAGACTGCATCAATGCAGATTTTTGGGCTGCCACATGGTTGTCTTGCATGTTGACTTAGTAAACCTCTTACATGTGCTTATGATGCACCTCCTCCACTCCATCTTATGCGCATAGCTTGGTCAATTGTGCAGAAATTTTTCTGACTTAGGACAGCTTTCAAATCTGAACATATCCCCCTCACCTCCTTGCATGTGCATAGTGTACTTTAGAAGCAACCAAATGAGCAGTCCCACCTCTTCAAGTAACCAGAATTTTCATGATGCTTAATCATGCCACTTCTCCTCACTTTCCCCTTTAAATATGCGCATAAGGAAGGGGCTGGCCTCATGTACAAGTGCAGCCAACATCTCCTCCTCCTCCTCACTCTCTAGCCGAACCAACAAGCACCATTGGAGAAAGAAAGACCAAGCCAACTCCCTTCT
The DNA here is from genome assembly GCA_032173675.1 of Gastrolobium villosum. Classification (NCBI taxonomy): domain Eukaryota; kingdom Viridiplantae; phylum Streptophyta; class Magnoliopsida; order Fabales; family Fabaceae; genus Gastrolobium; species Gastrolobium villosum. The sequence goes on from JAVKPL010002793.1 coordinate 32,616, forward strand.
CCACTCACTCACCTCAACCGTGACCTATACACCAAGCTAGTGCAAGCCTTCTTCCTCTTTTCCCTCTCACTGTCCAGCCTTGTCCTCAACCTTGAAGCTGTCCAAGTTTGTTCCCCCTCACCTTGTATGCGCATAGATCACCATAGGAAGTGAGGACTTGTTGTGAAGTAGAGCTAGAAAGGGTGTGGTGAAGTGTGTGCTACAAGAGGTAAGCCTTGAACTTAGACCTCTTTCATTGTGTAACCATGTATGTGTGCTTGAATGTCTCCTTGATTATGTGTGGTTTTGGATTCAAGTATGAGCATGATAGAAGTAGAATGGTGGAGCTAATTCATGATGATTTGTGTGCATAAAAGTCTCATGGTCATGCTTAGGATATATGCCACTGTATTTGTATGAATATGCCACTGTTCGGAAGGATATATATGCCACTGTTCTGTATGCAAATGCCACTGTTTCTCTATGAATGTGCCACTGTTTTGAAGATGAAATACCCACTGTTTCGGTTCCTCAAAATCACCACATATATGCCACTGTTTCTGCACCTTATATGCCACTGTTTCTGCACATATATGCCACTGTTTCTGCTGTAAATAGCCACTGTAAATGATTGGTTGTAATTGATTTAGGTGCGCTTAAGAAGTGAGATACTTCGCTGCTGTTTGGTAATATTTAAGGCACACAAAGGTAAGTGTCAGGCGATATTGCCTAATGTGACTATTGACTACTGGTATAAAATTGTGACATGATGCTCCATATACCGTAAAAATATTATGTTCCATTATGATGAAAGGAAACTGCCAAAAATGTGCCGTGATGGCTATATGATTATGAGGTAAAGACGTTATGTGGCAGCATAACGCATATGAAAGGCATATAAGCATGCACCTTACATCATACCGCATTTTTACGCCTTGTGTGTGAAAGCATAGCATGACATGCATGTATCATGATCATATAGGCCTTGTTTTAGAATAGTTATGTACAGGACCATGTGTTTGAGCAAGCATCATATAGGCATCCCCAAGGTACCGGGGTATGGGACACTTGGCATCAGTCCGCATAGGCCCACAGTTGGAATCCACATGGAGCTCAGGTGCCAAGGGTATATTTGATTCCACTGTGAAGTGCGCGCACGACGGTGCTAAAAGCGCAAAGGAAAGGCGTTATATACGCAATATATGAATATGATGAAAAGGAAAAAGGAAAAGGAACAAGGATATGTTGAAGTGACTGTTTATGATTTTGTGCCTAGTTAATACTGTTATATTACTGGTTTTGTTGCCACACTACTGGGATTATTCTCACCCCTTCGGGGCTGCTATTTTTCCTAAATGGCAGGAGGACGTAAAAGCCTCTGAAGGAGTGATGTTTTGCTGTTGATTGCTGATGCGTGGATTATCTCTGTTGCTGTTTGTTTAATTGGATGACTGTAATGATTAATGTTTTGGTACTCTTGGATGACTGTAGTCTTTATCATCTCTATGTTAGCTTGAACTTTTATGAACAGCGGCTATTTTGGGAAAACCTTTGTGAAAAGAATTTAAGTGCTGAAATTTTTACAGTGCACCTTACGGGTGGTGTTTTTATGAGCAAACGAACTCTGATTTACTATTATTTTATATGCACGCGAAGCCCCAAACGTTCTCTTTCTAAATCACTTGAAATATTTTTTATCGCCCAAACAGAAGTTATAAGAACTATTGAAATGCCTTACGGATTTGTATACTGCCATGAGATTCTTTGTTAGCTCATGTGACTTTAACGACTCTAATTCCGCTTAGCAAACGACTCTCTTGGATGCATACAAGGGAGGGCGTTACACTAATTGGTATCAGAGCAGTTTGGTCCATGGATTTGCTTGTGATTGATTGTATTGATTGTTGATTGTGTTTATCTGCTGATTGACTGCCTAAATGTGCTATAGTTTAAGTATATGTTAGCTAGGGTAGTAAGATTGTTAGGACTGTTCTGTGATAAGACACGGATGCATAGCTAACTTGTCCGAATTGAGCTCGAGTACCTACTTGGGACTGCTGCCATGAATAACTTGCGGTGAGCCTGATCAACTCATTTCCTGATATTGTGAGTGCAGAATCATGGCAGGTGGTCGCGGTTCAACTCGGGGAAGGTCTGGCAATGCGGAAGAGGATCTTATCACTACCATTGGGGGACTGGCAACGTTTATTCAGAATATGAGCCAAGAATGGCGCGACCATAGGCAACAGAATCAGAACCAACCCCCGCTGCATGAAAATGCAGAAGAAATTGCCCGTCGGAGGTTGAAAGACTTCCGCAACTTCCAACCACCTACCTTTGAGGGTGAAGACAACCCCGAGGCTGCAGCGAAGTGGCTGCAGATGATCGAGCATATTTTCGAACGCATGGCATGCCCAGAAGCGCAGAAGACCGATTACGCGTCGTACCAGCTGATGGGAGAAGCTTTAACATGGTGGACTGGTGCGAGGGCTCTGCTGAGAGCTCAGGACGTAGAACTAACATGGGCCGTGTTCAGACAAGTATTTCTGGATAAGTATTTTCCTAAGGCAATGAGAAGAATGAAGCACACTGAACTGCTGTCACTCAGGCAAGATAACATGACGGTCAATGAGTACATTGCAAAATTTGGGCAGCTGATCGAGTACGCCAACTTTGACCGGAACATTTATGATGAAGAATGGCAGGTGGAGAAGTTCGAAAGCGGATTACATCCGGAGATCCGTAAACTCATTTTGACGACGGCTAATCGTACACTTCCGGAACTCATCAACCAGAGTCGTCAGGCAGAAGGAATCATTAATGAGGCCAAGAACTTGAACAAGCCACCAACACAATTCCACGGAGGAAACCGAGCAGGCAGATTCTTCAGGATGGCACCTGGTAGGGGTCGAGGCAGAGGTACGCAGTTGCAAGCGCGGCCTGGAAATTTTAAGAGAAACTATACGGTGGGTCAATCGTCGACTGGACGACAGGGCGCGACTGTTTGTGCTACATGTGGAAAGAATCACTTTGGAGTCTGTCGCAAGAACAACAATGCGTGTTTCAGATGTGGCCAGCAAGGACATTTTGCTTACAAATGCCCCCAGAACGCTGACCAACAGCCTACGCAAGCTCGGGTGTTCACATTGGATGCAAATGAAGCACAGAAGTTTCCCAACCTGATCAAAGGTAATGTCACTTTAAATGGTCACCCAATTTCTGTTATCTTTGATTCTGGAGCGTCTGGCTCTTTTATGGCAAAGCATACCGCTATGAGAATAGGCATCACCCCAACCCCGTTACCTTATGAGTTACACATCAGCACACCTACTGGAGGATCGTGCACAGCCTCAGAAATCTGCAGAGGTGTTATCTTGCAGTATGAAGGGAACACGTATACAGTCAACTTGGTGGTCCTGCCGGTATTCAACTTTGATGTGATTATCGGTATCGACTGGTTGACGGAAAACGGGATAACATTGGACTGTCGAGCGGGGAAAGTCGTTGTTCCTGCGAAAGATGGTAATTTTCAACCTTTCTCTCTCATTTCCTTATTGCAAGTTAGAAAAGAGCTCCGCGAGGGAGCAGCAGGGTATCTTTTGACGATCGAGGCTGAGACCTCGGTTGACAATCAAATCCAGAATGTGCCTGTAGTTAGGGAATTCGAGGAGGTATTCCCGGATGAAATACCTCGATTGCCTCCTCATAGGGAAATAGAATTTTCTATCGAACTTGTTCCTGGAATCGGACCAATCTCCATTGCCCCGTATCGTATGGCGCCGTTGGAACTTCGCGAGTTGAAGAAGCAGATAGAAGAGCTTTTGGCCAAGGAATTTATCAGACCGAGTACTTCCCCATGGGGTGCTCCAGCCATCTTGATTAAGAAGAAGGATGGAAGTTTACGTCTGGGTGTAGATTACCGCCAGCTGAACAAAGTAACGGTGAAGAATAAGTATCCGCTACCGAGGATCGACGATTTGATGGACCAGCTGAGAGGAGCCAGAGTCTTTTCCAAGATAGATTTACGATCGGGATACCATCAGATCCGGGTTAAACCGGAGGATATTCCGAAAACCGCTTTTAGGACTCGTTATGGGCACTACGAATATCAGGTGATCCCATTCGGACTTACGAATGCTCCAGCGGTATTCATGGACTACATGAACCGCATCTTCCGCCCATTTCTTGATCAGTTTGTTATTGTGTTTATCGACGATATCCTGATTTACTCAGCTAATGAAGAGCTGCACGCTGAACATCTGAGGATTGTCTTGCAAATCTTGAAGGAGAAGCAGTTGTACGCGAAATTGTCGAAGTGCGAGTTTTGGCTTAAAGAGGTCTAGTTTCTGGGCCATGTCATTTCATCCGAAGGTATCGCGGTGGACCCCAGCAAAGTTGAAGTTGTCATGAATTGGGAACGACCCAAGACTGTCACCGAAGTAAGAAGTTTCTTAGGTCTTGCTGGATACTATCGAAGGTTCATCCAGAATTTCTCTCAGATAGTGCAACCTCTTACTCGTCTCACTCGGAAGGATAAGCCTTTTGAGTGGACTGAAGCTTGTGAAGAATGTTTCTTGGAACTTAAGAGCAGATTGACGAGTGCTCCCGTACTCACGATTCCGGATCCTACTCGAAAGTTCGAAGTATACTGTGATGCGTCGCTGAAAGGACTTGGATGCGTGTTGATGCAGGATCGTATGGCGGTAGCTTACGCATCTCGACAACTTAAGCCTCACGAAGAAAATTATCCTACGCACGATTTGGAGTTAGCAGCTATAGTGTTCGCACTTAAAATCTGGAGGCACCACTTGTATGGTTCGCAGTTTGACGTGTTCAGCGATCATAAGAGTTTGAAGTACTTATTCGATCAGAAGGAGTTGAATATGCGACAACGACGGTGGATGGAATTTCTGAAGGACTATGATTTTGAACTTAAATACCACCCAGGAAAGGCACACGTGGTAGCTGACGCCCTGAGTAGGAAGACACTGCACACTGCAACTCTGATGATGGAAGAGCTGAAATTGTTTGAGGCCTTTCGAGACTTGAACTTATCGGTAGACGAGAGAGGGAATAGCATAAGATTGGGAAATATAAAGGTGGAGAATGAATTGATCAGTAGAATTAAGGAGGCTCAGAAAGATGAAGAGTTAGTCCGTGAATTGGTTGGCAACCAAGATGTTGTAAAGGACGAGAATGACATCTGGAAATTTCAAGGTCGGTTAGTTGTGCCGAATGAAGAGTTGAAGCAAGAAGTTTTGCAGGAAGCTCACAAGGGTAAGTACGCAGTTCATCCTGGATCCACGAAGATGTACCATGATTTGAAGACCTCGTTTTGGTGGCCGGGTATGAAGCGTGATATTGCGGAGTATATATCTCGATGCTTAACTTGTCAGAAGGTAAAGTACGAACATCAGAAACCGTCGGGACTCCTTCAACCCTTGGAGATTCCCGAATGGAAGTGGGACAGTATTGCGATGGATTTCGTAGTTGGACTTCCTCGGACGCGAGAAGGATATGATTCTATCTGGGTGATTGTTGATCGCTTAACGAAGTCAGCTCACTTCTTGCGTGTTAAAACCACATATGATACCGAGAGACTTGCCAGGATGTACCTGCAGGAGATTGTGAAGCTGCATGGAGTTCCTACGAGTATTGTCAGCGATCGTGATCCCAAGTTTACATCTAAGTTCTGGGAATCCTTTCAAAGAGCATTAGGGACCCATTTGAGGTTGAGTACTGCTTATCATCCGCAGACCGATGGACAGACGGAACGCACCATTCAAGCATTAGAGGACATGTTGCGAGCATGCGTTTTGGAGTTAGGAGGCAGCTGGGATAATTATCTCTCCTTGATTGAGTTTGCTTACAACAACAGTTACCACTCCAGTATTCAGATGGCACCCTATGAAGCTCTGTATGGGAGAAAATGCAGATCCCCTTTATGCTGGACTGAAGTTGGTGAGCGAAGTATGTTAGGACCTGATCTAATTCAAGAGACATCCGAACAGGTAGAGAAGATTCGGGAAAATATGCAGAGGGCTCAGGCCAGACAGAAGAGTTATTACGACAAGCGTCATAAGCCTCTATCTTTCGAAGTCGGAGACCATGTATTTTTGAGAATCACACCTACATCGGGACTTGGAAGGAGAATGGGAGTAAAGAAGTTAAGTCCACGGTATTTAGGACCGTATCTGATTATGGACCGGATTGGAGAGTCTGCATACCGGTTGGCTTTACCACCCAATCTGTCAGGAATTCACAATGTATTTCATGTGTCACAGCTACGTAGGTATCTCTCTGATCCATCTCACGTGTTACAGCCGGAAGAAGTGGAACTAAAGGAAAATCTGACTTATCAAGTGCAACCGTTCCAAATTCTTGAAAGATCCGTCAAGCGACTCCGTTCTAAAGAGATTCCGTTGGTGAAAGTATTGTGGAACAACAGATCGGAAGCTGAAGCCACTTGGGAGCGCGAGGACGACATTCAGAAACGCTATCCAGAACTGTTTAGCTCTTAAGTAAGTTTATTTTGCGGACAAAATTCCTATTTGGTGGGGAGAGTGTAACATCCCGCATAATTAGGAAAATACATAAGTACTATATGTTATAGATGTATGTGTAGATTTCGGATGTATGGTCTATGTGTGATGGCTTGCGAATTGTTGATCTTTATCCTTGGATAAGACTAAGGTAATTAATTAAATTAAATCATAGGAGGATACATATGTAGACATGTGAATTTAATCATATGAGTAATGTGAGTGTGTGTTAGAAGGCTTTAGTATTTATTGGACTTTGGAAGTGGGCTAGGGTGTGTGTGTGGACTTGTCACTATTGGACTTGTGTGATTGGGTTCTTGTTGTGTGTGGCCAATGACCCAAGGATGGCTTTTGGACCTAGCTAGTTCAGCCCAATGTTGAAACCACTTTTACCTCCCCTAAGCCTTGTCCAACAAGGCTGTCTTGTGCAGCAAGGAACACCACATGGCAAGATGCATTTCACTCCTCTTTCCATGCGCATAAGAGAGTAATTAGGACCTTGAAAATCTGCCAATTTTTCCCTCTTGTTGACCGCCACCTCACCTTGTTTATGCATCACTTGATTTCAATTTCATTGCATGGAGGACACATGTGCACTTTAGCATGATTTTTAGGCTGCATACTTCCCCATTTTGGCGCACATGGGGGGAGTCATGGATCAGATTTCTTGTGTCACAAAACTGCCTAACTTGTTGACTTGGAGAACCACCTTACACCTTTCATCATGAGGCTGCAATGTGCAGATTTTTGCATGCTTTTGGCAGTCCATCATGAGCCAAATCTCCCCCTTACTTCCACATGCAATCAAAGAAGATTTATGGGGCTGCAACCTCTCATCATTTGCGCACCTAGACTGCATCAATGCAGATTTTTGGGCTGCCACATGGTTGTCTTGCATGTTGACTTAGTAAACCTCTTACATGTGCTTATGATGCACCTCCTCCACTCCATCTTATGCGCATAGCTTGGTCAATTGTGCAGAAATTTTTCTGACTTAGGACAGCTTTCAAATCTGAACATATCCCCCTCACCTCCTTGCATGTGCATAGTGTACTTTAGAAGCAACCAAATGAGCAGTCCCACCTCTTCAAGTAACCAGAATTTTCATGATGCTTAATCATGCCACTTCTCCTCACTTTCCCCTTTAAATATGCGCATAAGGAAGGGGCTGGCCTCATGTACAAGTGCAGCCAACATCTCCTCCTCCTCCTCACTCTCTAGCCGAACCAACAAGCACCATTGGAGAAAGAAAGACCAAGCCAACTCCCTTCTCCACTCACTCACCTCAACCGTGACCTATACACCAAGCTAGTGCAAGCCTTCTTCCTCTTTTCCCTCTCACTGTCCAGCCTTGTCCTCAACCTTGAAGCTGTCCAAGTTTGTTCCCCCTCACCTTGTATGCGCATAGATCACCATAGGAAGTGAGGACTTGTTGTGAAGTAGAGCTAGAAAGGGTGTGGTGAAGTGTGTGCTACAAGAGGTAAGCCTTGAACTTAGACCTCTTTCATTGTGTAACCATGTATGTGTGCTTGAATGTCTCCTTGATTATGTGTGGTTTTGGATTCAAGTATGAGCATGATAGAAGTAGAATGGTGGAGCTAATTCATGATGATTTGTGTAACAGCCCCAAACCCTGTAGCAGATATTGTCCGCTCTGCCCCCTTCCGGGACTCACGGATGTAAAAGTCTCACATCGGTTGGAAAGGAGAACAAAGCATGCCATATATATGGGTGTGGAAACCTTTCCTAGTAGAGGCCTTTTGGGGGTAACCCCAGAACGTAAAACCGTGCGTTCCGGCGGGCCTTTGGGTGGCCGGGGCAAAGCGGACAATATCTGCTACAGGGTTTGGGGCTGTTACAAATGGTATCAGAGCCTGGTCCTGGACCGGTGTGTACAGCGGGGACGCTGTATTCCCAGTGGGGGAGGATGTAAAAGTCCCACATCGGTTGGAAAGGAGAACAAAGCATGCCATATATATGGGTGTGGAAACCTTTCCTAGTAGAGGCCTTTTGGGGGTAACCCCAGAACGTAAAACCGTGCGTTCCGGCGGGCCTTTGGGTGGCCGGGGCAAAGCGGACAATATCTGCTACAGGGTTTGGGGCTGTTACAAATGGTATCAGAGCCTGGTCCTGGACCGGTGTGTACAGCGGGGACGCTGTATTCCCAGTGGGGGAGGATGTAAAAGTCTCACATCGGTTGGAAAGGAGAACAAAGCATGCCATATATATGGGTGTGGAAACCTTTCCTAGTAGAGGCCTTTTGGGGGTAACCCCAGAACGTAAAACCGTGCGTTCCGGCGGGCCTTTGGGTGGCCGGGGCGAAGCGGACAATATCTGCTACAGGGTTTGGGGCTGTTACAATTTGTGTGCATAAAAGTCTCATGGTCATGCTTAGGATATATGCCACTGTATTTGTATGAATATGCCACTGTTCGGAAGGATATATATGCCACTGTTCTGTATGCAAATGCCACTGTTTCTCTATGAATGTGCCACTGTTTTGAAGATGAAATACCCACTGTTTCGGTTCCTCAAAATCACCACATATATGCCACTGTTTCTGCACCTTATATGCCACTGTTTCTGCACATATATGCCACTGTTTCTGCTGTAAATAGCCACTGTAAATGATTGGTTGTAATTGATTTAGGTGCGCTTAAGAAGTGAGATACTTCGCTGCAGTTTGGTAATATTTAAGGCACACAAAGGTAAGTGTCAGGCGATATTGCCTAATGTGACTATTGACTACTGGTATAAAATTGTGACATGATGCTCCATATACCGTAAAAATATTATGTTCCATTATGATGAAAGGAAACTGCCAAAAATGTGCCGTGATGGCTATATGATTATGAGGTAAAGACGTTATGTGGCAGCATAACGCATATGAAAGGCATATAAGCATGCACCTTACATCATACCGCATTTTTACGCCTTGTGTGTGAAAGCATAGCATGACATGCATGTATCATGATCATATAGGCCTTGTTTTAGAATAGTTATGTACAGGACCATGTGTTTGAGCAAGCATCATATAGGCATCCCCAAGGTACCGGGGTATGGGACACTTGGCATCAGTCCGCATAGGCCCACAGTTGGAATCCACATGGAGCTCAGGTGCCAAGGGTATATTTGATTCCACTGTGAAGTGCGCGCACGACGGTGCTAAAAGCGCAAAGGAAAGGCGTTATATACGCAATATATGAATATGATGAAAAGGAAAAAGGAAAAGGAACAAGGATATGTTGAAGTGACTGTTTATGATTTTGTGCCTAGTTAATACTGTTATATTACTGGTTTTGTTGCCACACTACTGGGATTATTCTCACCCCTTCGGGGCTGCTATTTTTCCTAAATGGCAGGAGGACGTAAAAGCCTCTGAAGGAGTGATGTTTTGCTGTTGATTGCTGATGCGTGGATTATCTCTGTTGCTGTTTGTTTAATTGGATGACTGTAATGATTAATGTTTTGGTACTCTTGGATGACTGTAGTCTTTATCATCTCTATGTTAGCTTGAACTTTTATGAACAGCGGCTATTTTGGGAAAACCTTTGTGAAAAGAATTTAAGTGCTGAAATTCTTACAGTGCACCTTACGGGTGGTGTTTTTATGAGCAAACGAACTCTGATTTACTATTATTTTATATGCACGCGAAGCCCCAAACGTGCTCTTTCTAAATCACTTGAAATATTTTTTATCGCCCAAACAGAAGTTATAAGAACTATTGAAATGCCTTACGGATTTGTATACTGCCATGAGATTCTTTGTTAGCTCATGTGACGTTAACGACTCTAATTCCGCTTAGCAAACGACTCTCTTGGATGCATACAAGGGAGGGCGTTACAGTTGGTGTTGGGGATATTGGAGTGATGTTGAGTGGTGGGTTGTCACCGGCGCTGGGAGGAGGAGATAGGAAGAAAGGTGCTCGAGAGAGAGAGAGAGAGAATGGTTCAGTGAGAGATGGTGGTGTATGGTGGTTGCGCGGTGAGGTGCGGTGGTTGACTGGTGGACGGAGGTGGCTGGTAGAAGAAGAGAGAGAGGGGGGAAAGGGGGCGACGACTGGGAAAAATAATAAGGGGGGAGGGAAATTTTTAGGGTTTCCTTTTTAAAAATCTAATTTTTGAACCCGTGCTCATAGCGTCAATACCACGCTGATCATTCACGCTCGGAGCGCGCAATCCACGCTGTAGGCGTGGTTGCTTTTTTTAACTTTCTCACGCTCATAGCGTGAATCTCATGCTATCAGCGTGGAGGCTTCCGAGTTCTCACGCTGTCAGCGTGGATCTCCCTGTTTCCTCACGCTTATAGCGTGAATCTCACGCTATCAAAGTGTTTGTGTCAAAGAATGCTGAGTTCCTTGAGAAGGATTTGATCTCTCAAGGAGGCAGTGGGAGTAAGATTGATCTTGAAGAAGTGCAAGATCCACAAGAACAGATTGAGGAACCCAAGTCTGCGCCGCAGGCGACGTTCTCCAATGGAGAAGTAAACACACAACTCCGTAGATCTACGAGGGTCATCCATCCACCTGAGAGGTACGGGTTTGTGATTAAGAATCAGCAAACTGTTGAGGATGATGAACCAAGTAACTACGAATAGGCGGTCAAAGATGTTGACTCCTCAAGATGGCTTGAAGCCATGGAATCTGAAATGGATTCGATGTATCAGAACAAGGTATGGACCTTGGTTCCTAAACCACAAGGAATAGTTCCTATCAGTAATAAATGGGTCTTTAAAAGAAAGACTGATGCAGATGGCAACGTTCAGACCTACAAAGCTAGGGTGGTGGCGAAAGGGTATCGTCAAAGACAAGGAGTTGACTATGATGAAACTTTCTCACCAGTTGCCATGATCAAATCTATTAGGATCATGCTTGCAATAGCAGCATACCACGACTATGAAATTTGGCAAATGGATGTCAATACCGCCTTCTTGAATGGGTTCTTGAAGGAGGAAGTGTACATGACACAACCTGAAGGCTTTGAAATCAAAGATCAGGAGCATATGGTATGCAAACTACAAAGGTCAATATATGGGCTAAAGCAAGCATCAAGGAGTTGGAATATACGTTTTGATGAAGCCGTTAAGAGTAACGGTTTTATCAAGAACGAGGATGAACCTTGTGTTTACAGAAAGGTTAGTGGGAGTAATGTCGTCTTCCTAGTGCTCTATGTAGATGACATATTGCTAATAGGAAATGACATCCCCACATTAAAAATAATGAAAGAGTGGATTTCAGAAAACTTTACCATGAAGGATCTGGGAGAGGCAGCCTTTATACTTGGTATAAAGATCTATAGAGATAGATCCAAGAGGCTGCTGGGTTTATCTCAATCCACGTACGTTGACAAGATGCTAAAGATGTTTAGCATGGAAGGGTCGAAAAGGGGTTTTCTTCCTGTCAGTCATGGGGTACACCTATCAAGGGCTATGTGTCCTAAGTCACAGCCTGAGAAGGATCGCATGAGTGGAATTCCATACGCTTCGGCTATTGGATCCATCATGTATGCCATGATATGTACGAGACCAGATGTCTCATATGCTTTAAGCATTAAGAGCAGATACCAGTCAGACCCTGGAGAGGGTCACTGGACGGCAGTCAAAACCATCCTTAAATACTTAAGAAGAACTAAGGATGCGTTTCTGGTCTATGGTGGGGTTAATGAGTTAACAGTGAAAAGGTTCACTGATGCCAGCTTTCAGAGTGACAAAGATGACTGCAAGTCACAGTCAGGATTCGTATTCACCTTAAATGGTGGGGCAGTGTCTTGGAAAAGTTCCAAGCAGGAGACAACAGCAGATTCAACGACAGAGGCTGAATACATAGCTGCTTCAGAAGCAGCTAAGGATATCATTTGATTAGAGAAATCATTGATAGGAATGATGTAAAAATGGATTATGTTCCACAGACGATAACCTGGCCGATTCTCTGACAAAGGCTGTTTCTTAGAGAAAACATGATAGTCATTATGAGGCTTTGGGCATACGACTTAGGTCTGATTGGCTCTAGGCCAATTGGGAGCTTGTTAGCATATGGGTGTCCTAGAGACAATCTTTTGATTAAATAAAGGACACTAGATGTAGAACTTTGTTTGTCGTAAATAAATAAAGCACTATTTATTCAGTTTCATATTGTGTCTCGATATTACTGTTAATATTATATGAACGAAGTGGATAAACCCCTTGGAATAGAACAGATATCTCTTGAGTATCTGTGATGAGATCACGATCATGAGGATTCAAGGATATTGCATGTCTATTCCTAATTATATGTTCCTAGTTTAGAGACACTGAGTTTGGGGATCAGTGATCTCGAGTAAAGACTAGTACGACTTATCTACTTGTATATGGATACAAGGTAAAGACCTCATGAGCTGCAGATATGGAGATATCTTAGCTAAAGTCGTGGGTGGACCTATAAGAGTATAGCTCGCACTAAGCAGACCCAAAAGAGACTCTATGAGGAAATCTCACAGATAGTGTCATTAGAGTAATCTCTTTATGTTTGGGTATGTCTTTCCTTAGACCAGAAGTTATTACCTAGACTGTGTTCTTGAAGGCATGTTTTGATTGTATGCCTCGTCTGCCTGAAACATGGAGACTCATAGGTATACTGTTGGGCGTGTCCTTAAAGGGCACAGGGCTAGGGTAATAAGCTGAAGGAATTCGTCAAATCTCTGTGAGAGATTAGGTTATCTGTAAACCGGAGAAATCGGGATGACATTTACAGGGACTCAGGAATCTATGCATAGTAAAAGAGATCATGAGATGATCTGCCTTTAGAGTCAGTAAATTGAAGATTCCCTATTTCGAATAAAGCTTACCCTAAACCGCAGGGGTTGATACATTTCCTTCCCCTAGGTTAATGGGAAGATGACCGAGACGAAGGGAAATACATACGGTAACCAAATATGTGCAATAGGATGATCAAGTCATTAATCTGACTAGTTCTGGGGCAACAAAGCATTGCTAATGCTCTGTGTTGTCATTAATTGGGTTGTGGGCTTGTTGGGCCCAAGCCCAGTTATGTCAGAAGCTAATTGGACCTAATGGGTCACACACTAACACCTTGTAGTCATGATGGACTAGCTTTAAAGGTATTGGGCCTAATAATGGTTGTTAGCCCAAGAAGCTCTTTGGAAGCCCACCTAAATGGGTGGGTGGTGCATGGAGCTTGGTAGTGGGCTTGGATAGTCCAAGCCATTACTAATTAATTTTTAATTAGTTAAATTAATAATCAAATATTTGAATTTTGAATTTTGAATTGGAAATTTGAATTTTGAAATTTGAATTTGGAATTTGAATTTCGAAATTCGAATTTTGAATTTGAATTTGAATTTTGAAAATTGAAATTTGAATTTTGAAATTTGAATTTGGAATTTGAATTTTGAAATTCGAATTTTGAATTTGAAATTTGAAATTTTGAATTTTGAATTTTGAATTTGAATGTTTGAACATTTGAACTCAAGTGTTTGAATTCGAATTTGAATTGGCTTTGAAAAGTTGTTTCATAACAAAAGGATAAGACAGGATCTTATTGGAGCATATTCCTTGGATCAAGAAGCATCTTTGGAGCACTGCGCAAGTTTAAGTGATAAGGATGTCATCTTATCACTTAAAACAAAGCTCCATTCAGATTTGGTGGTTGAGGGAATCAGTGGGTGAGTTGATTCAAATTTTGAATGCAACTACTCAATATATTTGGACCCCTTCTAGGGCTGAATTATGCGCATGAAAAGTATACTATATGATAGTTTATGAATTTAAGTTTAAATTATTTTGAACTTAATTTCATGTGGATAAGATTGGAGGTTGTTGGCAAAATTGGTTTTGCAACAGCTCCACCTTATCCTCCCTGTTCCACGGGCAAACTTCAAAGGTTTTTGAAAGTTGGTTTTCATTTTGAATGAATTAAATTTCCTCTTCCTCTCATCAAGGTGTGCGCATATATACAGCCTCCTCACCTTAGGGTTTTGGTCAAGAAAACCTAGCCAACTCTCCTCCATCTTTGCACCATTCTGTAGGGTAGTTCACTACACCTTTCCAAATAGAATACCTAGCCTCCACCTTCACCACTTGTGCGCATAGCAAGCCTCACTGTGCTGTTCATCTGGTGGCTTTCAAGAAAGGGTTCTTGCATCATTGACGAACGGTGGTGTGGATCACCATTAGAGGGTTTGAACCCTTCAAGCCTGACATCTGATCTCCCTGACTGATCAGGCCAAAAATAAGGTAACATCATGCTGTCTTAAAGCATGAACCTATGTGTGCATGTATGTTCCGCAGTAAAATTTTTATTTTACACCTTACATGCATCGGCCTTCAAAGGCCAGTTTACTTTCAATGAGCGCTTGTTTAACGTCACGAGCCTGATGGGAATCGTTCAAGATTCATGGTGGTCGGAAGCATGCAACCAATGATGAACCAGTCTTCTTGATCCAATGTTGTGTCTTTCCAGGATCATATGTATGTAGGTGAGAAGGAAGTTTCTCAGGAATTTTAAACTTGGTTTTCACAAGTTTTTCCTTACTCTTGTGCTTTTCCATCTTAACCTTTGGCTTGCTTTCTTCATACCGCCGATGGAGTTCCTTCTTGCTCCCTTTCTCAACTTTAGACAAATCTTTATTGATGATTACCGGGTATTGCTTTTCGTCTCCAAAGAAGGCATATGTCAGAGTTTCAGGTAACTCCTTCAATTTTGTTTTTGGTACTACTATAATTAGATCATTTTCCTTCTTTTCTAGCACCTCAAAATAACTTCTAGCTCTTCTTGTGGAGTAGCTTCATCTTGAGCCTTCAACTCCTCTTCAAGCTCTTGAAGCTCACTTCTCTCAACTCGAGCTTTCCTTGTTCTACATCAATCATAGCTCGAGCTGTGGCCAAGAATGGTCCACCCAACTTTAACAAGAACATCTTCTATGATTCCACTAGGTCTCCTCATTGAACGATCAGCAAGTTGTAGAGAGACCATAGTTGGCTTCAATTCAGTAATCCCCAACAACTTACACATCGATAATGGCATCAAATTGATGCTTGCTCCAAGATCACAAAGTGCCCGGCCAACATTGGTGTTGCCTATATCAATTGGGATGTTGAAACTCCCAGGATCTCAAAGCTTTGGTGGAAACTTCTTTGTTATAATGGCACTACACACTTCAGTCAGTGCTACCATCTCGCAATCCTGCAACTTATGCTTTCTAGACAATAAATCTTTCATGAATTTAGCATAGTTAGGCATACTTGCTAAAGCCTCACCAAAAGGAATGTTAATATGCAACTTTTTAAATATTTCAAAAAACCTGGCATATTGTTGCTTCTGTGCATGTTGCTTGAGCTTCATGGGATAAGGAGGTTTCTCAAAACGAAAAAAATCCATCGGTTGTTTTGGAGCTTCAACAGCTTTCTCCTTTGCCTCTTCTTTGTCTTACCTTGCAGGTTCTTCTTGCTCAGTAGCAGGTTCTTCTGCTTCTTTCTCACTTTCTGGTTCAATCAATGGTTCATCAACTTTCTTTGGCTGAACCATTTTGGGTTTGTCTTGAGGAGTGATCACAATTCCACTCCTAGTTACAATGGACTTGCATTCTTCTTTAGGATTCACAATAGTATCTCCAGGAAACTGCCCTGGAGTTCTTTCAGCTAACTGCCTGGATAGCTGCCCTATCTGAGTCTCCAAATTCCGAATGAAGGCATCTTGATTCTTGTGATAGTCTCTGGTCTCCTTCATGAAAGCACTGGTACTTTCCATGTGATCATTTGTGGTCTTAGAAAGCTGCAGCATCGCTTTCTCTAGATCAGATGGCTCCTTATGTGGAAGAGGAGGAGGTTGCAGGAAATTATTGGATTTATAATCCAAGCCTCCCCCTTGATTTCTCCTCTGAAAATTATTTCCTTGGCTACTATTCTGGTTCCTCTGATAGACTTGAGTGTTTTGTGGTGGCCTTGGATCATACCACACTCCATTAACTTGGAATGGTTCAGCTCCCATTAGTGTTGGACACTCATTGGATTCATGCTCTTCCTTGTTGTACTCACAGTTAATTGAATTAACTTGAGTTGTGGAAATTCACATCTTATCTAACTTAGCATTCATACTTGCTAGCTGTTGTGAAATCACTTTCTACTCAGCTAATAATGCATCCTGATTCCCTACTTGTAAAATTCCCTTCTTTAATTGAGCTGACTTAGTCAAATGAAATTCTGTTGAGGCATTTTCATCTCGTGCCATATAATCAATCAGCTCCAGGGTTTCAGCTACAGTCTTTCTTCCTACGGTTCCACCAGCTGCACCATTGACAATCATCCTAGTATCTGGTGTCATCCCATTGTAAAAGACTCTGACCTTCTTCTCATCTGAAAAGTCATATTGAGGGCACTTTCTAATCAACTCTTGGAATCTTGTCCAAGCTGCACAGAGAGTCTCTCCCGGCTGCTGAATGAAGTTGGTGATTTCATTCACCAGCTTATTGTACTTTTCCTGAGAGAAATGCTCAGCAAAGAACTTAGCTGCCAACTCATCCCTTGTTCTGATACTGTTGGGAGGTTGTCGGTCTAACCATCTGAGAGTTTTCCCTGTCAAAGCAAAAGGAAGCAATCGAAGTCGGATTGCATCATCGGACACCTCATTGTGCTTGGTGGTGTCACGGATTCTCAGAAATCTATCCATGAAATCGTGAGGATCTTCGTAATCCTCGCCACCAAAAGGAGTCTTTTCCACCAAGTTGATCAGAGACAGGTTGATGTCAAAATTGTTGGCTTGTATCTGTGGCCGGACAACACTAGAGTTCGGCCTTGTGAACATTGGAGCCAGAATTGACTTCATCAACTCCGCTGCAGGAGGTTGATTGTTGGGACCTCCTCCGGCGTTATTGTGATTCGCCATCTCTTGTATTGGTTGAACAAGTTCACTAATCGGACCTTCCCAAATTATCTGCTTGGCAACCCTTCTTAGCTTCCTCTCAACCCTTGTGATTTCAGGATCAAACACAAGATCTTCAGGATTAAGTCTACCTCGCATAAAACTCAAAGATGGTTAGTGACACCTGCAAAATGTAGATCAAGATAGAAAAAATCCTAAAAATAATATAGTAAAGACTTTTTTATGAGATTTTTCATACAATCAAGACTTTATAATATTGAATTTTAATGAAATTTATAAGATTTGAAAGAATAATATGAATTTATAATATTTAAAAAAATTATATGAATTTTAAATAAATATTCAAAATTATAACAAATAAAAAGAATAAAGAAATGTTTGGTTGTGCTAAAACGACAATTGAAGATAGACACAAAATAACCTATTCACCATTTTCGGGTCTTTTTAGAAGGGAAAAGTGTTTGTTATTTTAAATGACATAACGTTGTGTCATTTTAGGAGAGAGATAGACACAAAATAAATTTTTTTATTTAAAATTTAAATTAAAAAAAAACCACCACTTTCTCTCTCCCACGATTTCCATTTCTTGTGTCCATCTCTCCTAAAATGACATAACTTATGTCATTCAAAATGACAAACATCAAACCCCTTTTTAGAAATCGAAGATTGTTTGCATCAACATTAAAATAAATTCTTATGAAATTGTTTCAAAAGAAGAAACATGAGAAAATATTCATTTTGATTAGCCAAATTAGCCTTTTCTTTTCTTTTTTTCTATTTTATTTTGGTGAAAACCTTTTTTCAATATAAAATATCATCGAAAAGAAGCTGTTTTGATTTTTGTGTGCCGGGACAAAAGTGTATATCTATTCAAGTTTCAAAGGGTGATGATAAGAAACACAAAAATCAAAATGACGTTTTAGACAAAAAAAAATTATGAACCCTAAAATTCAAAATTTGAGAATACAAAATCTCTTTCAATATTCCACAAAACATATATGTCATATATGAAAAGAAAGACCTTGACGTGTAGAACAAAAGTACTAAGGTTCCAGTTCAATCAAAAAAATAATTCATCAATTAATGTATAAAGTATCAACTTTTATAAAAAAAAATCCACAAATTTTTTATTCCAATCAACATTTCATTTGCATGGTTTGAGAAAACGCTAAGGGTGTTTACCTAAAAAAGAAAATGAAAAGACTAGGGTAGATTATGAGGCACTGCAATAGAGATGTAACATCCCGCATAATTAGTAAAATACATAAGTACTATATGTTATAGATGAAGGTGTAGATTTCGGATTTATGGTGTAGGTTTGATGGCTTGCGAATTGTTTGATCTTTATCCTTGGATAATACTAAGGTAATTAATTAAATTAAAATCATAGGAGGGTGCATATGTAGACATGTGAATTTTATCATATGAGTAATGTGAGTGTGTGTTAGAAGGCCTTAGTGTTTATTGGACTTTGGAAGTGGGCTAGAGTGTGTGTGGACTTGTCACTTTTGGACTTATGTGATTGGATTCTTTGTGTGTGTGGCCAATGGCCCAAGGATGGCTTTTGGATCCACCTTGTTCAGCCCAAAGTTGTACCCTATATCTCTTCCCCTAAGCCTTGTCCAACAAGGTTGTTTGTGCACCAAGGAACTTGCACATGGCTAGATGCATTTCCTCCTCTTTCATGCGCAAAAGATGGTGATTAATACTTAGAAAAAAATCTGCCAATTTCCCTCTTGTTTGACCGCCACTTCACCTTGCTTTTGCATCTCTTGGATTCAATTTTATTGCATGAAAGACACATGTGCACTTTAGCATGATTTTAGGCTGCATACTTCCCCATTTAGGCGCACATGGAGGGGTCTTGGTGCAGATTTTTTTTATGACACAAATCTGACTTGAGTGTTGACCAAGTGAACCACCTTACACCTTCCATCATGAGGCTGAATTGTGCAGATTTTTGCATGCTTTAGGCAGTCCATCATGAGCCAAATCTCCCCCTTTCTTCCACTTGCAACCAAAGAAGGATTTTGGGCTGCACCTCCCTCATCATTGCGCACAAGGACTGCATCAATGCAGATTTTTGGGCTGCCACATTGTTGTCTTGCATGTTGACTTAGTAAACCTCCTTGCATGTGCATAGAGTAACTTAGAAGCAAACCCTTTGCTTGTTCAGCCCAAGTATGCAGTCCCACCTCTTCAAGTAACCAGAATTTTCATGATGTTTAATCATTGCAACCTTCCCCTCACTTCTCCTTAAGTATGCGCACATTAGAAGGCTTCCTCACCTTACACAAGTGCAGCCAAGTTCCTCCCTCATTCCCTCACTCTCCTAGCCGAACCTACAAGCATTCTTGGAGCAAGAAAGACCAAGCCAACTCCCTCCTTCCCTCACCTTCAAACCGTGGACTAGACACAAGTGAAGTGTGAGTTTCTCCTCTTTTCCCTCTCACTGTCCAGCCTTGTTCCTCAACCTTGAAGCTGTCCTAGATTGTTTCTCCTCACCTTTTGCGCATAGATCACCATAGGAAGTGGGGACTTGTTGTGAAGTAGAGCTAGAAAGGGTGTGGTGAAGTGTGTGCTACAAGAGGTAAGCCTTGAACTTAGACCTCTTTCATGGTGTGTAATCATATGTGTGCTTGAATGTCTCCTTGAATATGTTTTGCTTTGGATTCTTGATTGAGCATGGTTAAAGTATAAGTATGGAGCCATTTTATGATGACTTGTATGCATGAGTTGTAGAGTGAAAGTCTCTTGGTTATGCTTAAGATACTATGCCACTGTTTTGTATGCAAATGCCACTGTTTCCCTATGAATGTGCCACTGTTTTGAAGGTAAAATGCTCACTATTTCGGTTCCTCAAGATCACCATTTTCATGCCACTGTTTCTGCACATTATATGCCACTGTTTCTGCACATACATGCCACTGTTTCTGCACATTATATGCCACTGTTTCTGCACATATATGCCACTGTTTCTGCACATTATATGCCACTGTTTTAGTCCATTATGTGCCACTGCTTCTGCATAAAAACACTCACTGTTTTAGTCATCATATGCCACTGTTTTATGCATAAAATGCCACTGTTTTAGTCCATAATATGCCACTGTTTTATGCATAAAATGCCACTGTTTTAGTCCATAATATGCCACTGTTTTATGCATAAAATGCCACTGTTTTAGTCCATAATATGCCACTGTTTCAATGTCCAAAAACCATGATTTATGCTACTGTTTTAATGCTCAAAAATGTACCATTCATGCCACTGTTTTGATGCATAAACATCACTACTCATGCCACTGTTTTGATGTTCAAAAGTCACTATTTATGTCACTGTTTTAACATTCCTATGCCACTGTTTCTGCCACTGTTTGATGTTTCTGCCACTGTTGATGTCCAAAGAGCCACTGTTTCTGTTTCAAAATGGCCACTGTTTCAGCTGTATGTTCACTGTTTTCCTGCTGTAAAACGTCACTGTTTCTGTCCACTGTTTTTAAGGATAATACCACTGTTTCTGCTCACTGTTTTAAACACAAACGTCACTGTTTTTCTGCTGTAAAACACTGCTGTATGCTCACTGTTTTCCACTGTAAAACACTGCTGTATGCTCACTATTTTCCACTGTAAAACACTGCTGTATGCTCACTGTTTTCCACTGTAAGACACTGCTGTAAGCTCACTGTTTTTCTGCTGTAAAACACTGCTGTATGCTCACTGTTTTCCACTGTAAAATACTGCTGTATGCTCACTGTTTCTGCTGTAAATAGCCACTGTAAATGATTGGTTGTAATTGATTTAGGTGCGCTTAAGAAGTGAGATACTTCGCTGCCGTTTGGTATTGTTTAAGACACGCAAGGTAAGTGTCAGGCGATATTGCCTAATGTGACTATTGACTACTGGTATAAAATTGTGACATGATGCTCCATATGCCGTAAAAAATATTATGTTCCATT
The DNA here is from genome assembly GCA_032173675.1 of Gastrolobium villosum. Classification (NCBI taxonomy): domain Eukaryota; kingdom Viridiplantae; phylum Streptophyta; class Magnoliopsida; order Fabales; family Fabaceae; genus Gastrolobium; species Gastrolobium villosum. Next base: position 53,965 of record JAVKPL010002793.1, read on the forward strand.
ATAATGAAAGGAAACTGCCAAAAATGTGCCGTGATGGCTATATGATTATGAGGTAAAGACGTTATGTGGCAGCATAACGCATATGAAAGGTATATAAGCATGCACCTTGCATCATACCGCATTTTTGTACGTTTTGTGTGTGAAAGCATAGCATGACATGCATATATCATGATCATATAGGCCTTGTTTTAGAATAGTTATGTACAGGACCATGTGCTTGAGCAAGCATCATATAGGCATCCCCAAGGTACGGGGTATGGGACACTTGGCATCAGTCCGCATAGGCCCACAGATGGAATCCACATGGAGCTCAGGTGCCAAGGGTATATTTGATTCCACTGTGAAGTGCGCGCACGACGGTGCTAAAAGCGCAAAGGAAAGGCGTTATATACGCAATATATATGAATATGAGGAAAAAGGAGAAGGAACAAGGATATGTTGAAGTGACTGTTTATGATTTTGTGCCTAGTTAATACTGTTATATTACTGGTTTTGTTGCCACACTACTGGGATTATTCTCACCCCTTCGGGGCTGCTATTTTTCCAAAATGGCAGGAGGACGTAAAGGCACTTGAAGGAGTGATGTTTGCTGTTGATTGCTGATGCGTGGATTTTCACTGTTGCTGTTTGCTTAATTGGATGACTGTAATGATTAATGTTTTGGTACTCTTGGATGACTGTAGTCTTTATCATCTCTATGTTAGCTTGAACTTTTATGAACAGCGGCTATTTTGGAAAACCTTTGTGAAAAGAATTTAAGTGCTGAAATTTTTACAGTGCACCTTACGGGTGGTGTTTTTATGAGCAAACGAACTCGGATTTACTATTATTTTATATGCACGCGAAGCCCCAAACGTGTTCTTTCTAAATCACTTGAAATATTTTTATCGTCCAAACAGAAGTTATAAGAACTATTGAAATGCCTTACGGATTTGTATACTGCAATGAGATTCTTATGTTAGCTCATGTGACGTTAACGACTCTAATTCCGCTTAGCAAACGACTCTCTTGGATGCATACAAGGGAGGGCGTTACACTAATTGGTATCAGAGCAGTTTGGTCCATGGATTTGCTTGTGTTTGATTGAATTGATTGTTGATTGTGTTTATCTGCTGATTGACTGTCTAAATGTGCTATAGTCTAAGTATGTATTAGCTAGTGTAGTTAGATTGTTAGGACCGTTCTGTGATAAGACACGGATGCATAGTTAACTTGTCCGAATTGAACCCGAGTACCTACTTGGGACTGCTGCCATGAATAACTTGCGGTGAGCCTGATCAACTCATTTCCTGATATTGTGAGTGCAGAATCATGGCAGGTGGTCGCGGTTCAACTCGGGGAAGGTCTGGCGATGCGGAAGAGGATCTTATCACTACCATTGGGGGACTGGCAACGTTTATTCAGAATATGAGCCAAGAATGGCGCGACCATAGGCAACAGAATCAGAACCAACCCCCACTGCATGATAATGCAGAAGAAATTGCCCGTCGGAGGTTGAAAGACTTCCGCAACTTCCAACCACCTACCTTTGAGGGTGAAGACAACCCCGAGGCTGCAGCAAAGTGGCTGCAGATGATCGAGCATATTTTCGAACGCATGGCATGCCCGGAAGCGCAGAAGACTGATTACGCGTCGTACCAGCTGATGGGAGAAGCTTTAACATGGTGGACTGGTGCGAGGGCTCTGCTGAGAGCTCAGGACGTTGAACTGACATGGGCCGTATTCAGACAAGTATTTTTGGACAAGTATTTTCCTAAGGCAATGAGAAGAATGAAGCACACTGAACTGCTGTCGCTTAGGCAGGATAACATGACGGTCAATGAGTATATTGCAAAATTTGGGCAACTGATCGAGTACGCCAACTTTGATCGGAACATTTATGACGAAGAATGGCAGGTGGAGAAGTTCGAAAGCGGATTGCATCCGGAGATCCGTAAGCTCATCTTGACCACGACTAATCGTACACTTCCGGAACTCATCAACCAGAGTCGTCAGGCAGAAGGAATCATTAATGAGGCCAAGAACTTGAACAAGCCACCAACACAATTCCACGGAGGAAACCGAGCAGGCAGATTCTTCAGGACGGCACCTGGTAGGGGTCGAGGCAGAGGTACGCAGTTGCAGGCACGGCCTGGAAACTTTAAGAGAAGCTATACGGTGGGTCAATCGTCGACTGGACGACAGGGCGCGACTGTTTGTGCTACATGTGGAAAGAATCACCTTGGAGTCTGTCGCAAGAACAACAATGCATGTTTCAGATGTGGCCAGCAAGGACATTTTGCTTACAAATGCCCTCAGAACGCTGACCAACAGCCTACGCAAGCTCGGGTGTTCACATTGGATGCAAATGAGGCACAGAAGTTTCCCAACCTGATCAAAGGTAATGTCACTTTAAATGGTCAACCAATTTCTGTTATCTTTGATTCTGGAGCGTCTGGCTCTTTTATGGCAAAGCATACTGCCTTGAGAATAGGCATCACCCCAACCCCGTTACCTTATGAGTTACACATCAGCACACCTACTGGAGGATCGTGCACAGCCTCAGAGATCTGCAGAGGTGTTATCTTGCAGTATGAAGGGAACACGTATACGGTCAACTTGGTGGTCCTGCCGGTATTCAACTTCGATGTGATTATCGGTATGGACTGGTTGACGGAAAACGGGATAACTTTGGACTGTCGAGCAGGGAAAGTCGTTGTTCCTGCGAAAGATGGTAATTTTCAACCTTTCTCTCTCATTTCTTTATTGCAAGTTAGAAAAGAGCTCCGCAAGGGAGCAGCAGGGTATCTCTTGTCGATCGAGGCTGAGACCTCGGTTGACAATCAAATTCAGAATGTACCGGTAGTTAAAGAATTCGAGGAGGTATTCCCGGATGAAATACCTCGATTGCCTCCTCATAGGGAAATAGAATTTTCTATCGAACTTGTTCCTGGAGTTGGACCAATCTCCATTGCTCCGTATCGTATGGCGCCGTTGGAACTTCGCGAGTTGAAGAAGCAGATAGAAGAGCTTTTGGCCAAGGAATTTATCAGACCGAGTACTTCTCCATGGGGTGCACCAGCCATCTTGATTAAGAAGAAGGATGGAAGTTTACGTCTGTGTGTAGATTACCGCCAGCTGAACAAAGTAACGGTGAAGAATAAGTATCCGCTACCGAGGATCGACGATTTGATGGACCAGCTAAGAGGAGCCAGAGTCTTTTCCAAGATAGATTTACGATCGGGATACCATCAGATCCGGGTCAAACCGGAGGATATTCCGAAAACCGCTTTTAGGACTCGTTATGGGCACTACGAATATCAGGTGATCCCATTCGGACTTACGAATGCTCCAGCGGTATTCATGGACTACATGAACCGCATCTTCCGCCCCTTTCTTGATCAGTTTGTTATTGTGTTTATCGACGATATCCTGATTTACTCAGCTAATGAAGAGCTGCACGCGGAACATCTGAGGTTTGTCTTGCAAATCTTGAAGGAGAAGCAGTTGTACGCGAAATGGTCGAAGTGCGAGTTTTGGCTTAAAGAGGTCCAGTTTCTGGGCCATGTCATTTCATCAGAAGGGATCGCGGTGGACCCCAGCAAAGTTGAAGCTGTCATGAATTGGGAACGACCCAAGACTGTCACCGAAGTAAGAAGTTTCTTAGGTCTTGCTGGATACTATCGAAGGTTCATCCAGAATTTCTCTCAGATAGTGCAACCTCTTACTCGTCTCACTCGAAAGGATAAGCCTTTTGAGTGGACTGAAGCTTGTGAAGAATGTTTCTTGGAACTAAAGAGCAGATTGACAAGTGCTCCCGTACTCACGATTCCGGATCCTACTCGAAAGTTCGAAGTATACTGCGATGCGTCGCTGAAAGGACTTGGATGCGTGTTAATGCAGGATCGTTTGGCGGTAGCTTATGCATCTCGACAACTAAAGCCTCACGAAGAAAATTATCCTACGCACGATTTGGAGTTAGCGGCTATAGTGTTCGCACTTAAGATCTGGAGGCATCACTTGTATGGTTCGCAGTTTGACGTGTTCAGCGATCATAAGAGTTTGAAGTACTTGTTCGACCAGAAGGAGCTGAATATGCGGCAACGACGGTGGATGGAATTTCTGAAGGACTATGATTTTGAACTTAAATACCACCCAGGAAAGGCAAACGTGGTAGCTGACGCCCTGAGTAGGAAGACACTGCACACTGCAACTCTGATGATGGAAGAGCTGAAATTGTTTGAGGCCTTTCGAGACTTGAACTTATCGGTAGACGAGAGAGGGAATAGCATAAGATTGGGAAATATAAAGGTGGAGAATGAATTGATCAGTAGAATTAAGGAGGCTCAGAAAGATGAAGAGTCAGTCCGTGATTTGGTTGGCAACCAAGATGTTGCAAAGGATGAGAATGATAGTTGGAGATTCCAAGGTCGGTTAGTTGTGACGAATGAAGAGTTGAAGCACGAAGTTTTGCAGGAAGCTCACAAGGGTAAGTATGCAGTTCATCCTGGATCCACGAAGATGTACCATGATTTGAAGACCTCGTTTTGGTGGCCGGGTATGAAGCGTGATATTGCGGAGTATGTATCTCGATGCTTAACTTGTCAGAAGGTGAAGTACGAACATCAGAAACCGTCGGGACTCCTTCAACCTTTGGAGATTCCCGAATGGAAGTGGGACAGTATTGCGATGGATTTTGTAGTTGGACTTCCTCGGACGCGAGAAGGATATGATTCTATCTGGGTGATTGTTGATCGTTTAACGAAGTCAGCTCATTTCTTGCGTGTTAGAACCACATATAATACAGAGAGGCTTGCTAGAATTTATCTGCAGGAGATTGTGAAGCTGCATGGAGTTCCTACGAGTATTGTCAGCGATCGTGATCCCAAGTTTACATCTAAGTTCTGGGAATCCTTTCAAAGAGCATTAGGGACCCAATTGAGGTTAAGTACTGCTTACCACCCGCAAACCGATGGACAGACGGAACGCACCATTCAAGCACTAGAGGACATGTTGCGAGCATGCGTTTTGGAGTTAGGAGGCAGCTGGGATAATTATCTCTCTCTGATTGAGTTTGCTTACAACAATAGTTACCACTCCAGTATTCAAATGGCACCGTACGAAGCTTTGTATGGGAGAAAATGCAGATCCCCTCTATGTTGGACTGAAGTGGGTGAGCGAGGTATGTTAGGACCTGATCTAATTCAAGAGACATCCGAACAAGTAAAGAAGATTCGAGAAAATATGCAGAGGGCTCAGGCCAGACAGAAGAGTTATTACGACAAGCGTCATAAGCCTCTATCTTTCGAAGTCGAAGACCATGTGTTCTTGAGAATCACTCCTACATCGGGACTCGGAAGGAGAATGGGAGTAAAGAAGTTAAGTCCACGGTACTTAGGACCGTATCTGATTATGGACCGGATTGGAGAGTCTGCATACCGGTTGGCTTTACCACCCAATCTGTCAGGAATTCACAATGTATTTCATGTGTCACAGCTACGGAGGTATCTCTCTGATCCATCTCACGTGTTACAGCCAGAAGAAGTGGAACTAAAGGAAAATCTGACTTATCAAGTGGAACCGTTGCAAATCCTTGAAAGATCCGTCAAGCGACTCCGTTCTAAGGAGATTCCGTTGGTGAAAGTATTATGGAACAACAGATCAGCAACTGAAGCCACTTGGGAGCGCGAGGACGACATCCAGAAACGATATCCAGAACTGTTTAGCTCTTAAGTAAGTTTATTTTGTGGACAAAATTCCTATTTGGTGGGGAGAGTGTAACATCCCGCATAATTAGTAAAATACATAAGTACTATATGTTATAGATGAAGGTGTAGATTTCGGATTTATGGTGTAGGTTTGATGGCTTGCGAATTGTTTGATCTTTATCCTTGGATAAGACTAAGGTAATTAATTAAATTAAAATCATAGGAGGGTGCATATGTAGACATGTGAATTTTATCATATGAGTAATGTGAGTGTGTGTTAGAAGGCCTTAGTGTTTATTGGACTTTGGAAGTGGGCTAGAGTGTGTGTGGACTTGTCACTTTTGGACTTATGTGATTGGATTCTTTGTGTGTGTGGCCAATGGCCCAAGGATGGCTTTTGGATCCACCTTGTTCAGCCCAAAGTTGTACCCTATATCTCTTCCCCTAAGCCTTGTCCAACAAGGTTGTTTGTGCACCAAGGAACTTGCACATGGCTAGATGCATTTCCTCCTCTTTCATGCGCAAAAGAGGGTGATTAATACTTAGAAAAAAATCTGCCAATTTCCCTCTTGTTTGACCGCCACTTCACCTTGCTTTTGCATCTCTTGGATTCAATTTTATTGCATGAAAGACACATGTGCACTTTAGCATGATTTTAGGCTGCATACTTCCCCATTTAGGCGCACATGGAGGGGTCTTGGTGTAGATTTTTTTTATGACACAAATCTGACTTGAGTGTTGACCAAGTGAACCACCTTACACCTTCCATCATGAGGCTGAATTGTGCAGATTTTTGCATGCTTTAGGCAGTCCATCATGAGCCAAATCTCCCCCTTTCTTCCACTTGCAACCAAAGAAGGATTTTGGGCTGCACCTCCCTCATCATTGCGCACAAGGACTGCATCAATGCAGATTTTTGGGCTGCCACATTGTTGTCTTGCATGTTGACTTAGTAAACCTCCTTGCATGTGCATAGAGTAACTTAGAAGCAAACCCTTTGCTTGTTCAGCCCAAGTATGCAGTCCCACCTCTTCAAGTAACCAGAATTTTCATGATGTTTAATCATTGCAACCTTCCCCTCACTTCTCCTTAAGTATGCGCACACTAGAAGGCTTCCTCACCTTACACAAGTGCAGCCAAGTTCCTCCCTCATTCCCTCACTCTCCTAGCCGAACCTACAAGCATTCTTGGAGCAAGAAAGACCAAGCCAACTCCCTCCTTCCCTCACCTTCAAACCGTGGACTAGACACAAGTGAAGTGTGAGTTTCTCCTCTTTTCCCTCTCAATGTCCAGCCTTGTTCCTCAACCTTGAAGCTGTCCTAGATTGTTTCTCCTCACCTTTTGCGCATAGATCACCATAGGAAGTGGGGACTTGTTGTGAAGTAGAGCTAGAAAGGGTGTGGTGAAGTGTGTGCTACAAGAGGTAAGCCTTGAACTTAGACCTCTTTCATGGTGTGTAATCATATGTGTGCTTGAATGTCTCCTTGAATATGTTTTGCTTTGGATTCTTGATTGAGCATGGTTAAAGTATAAGTATGGAGCCATTTTATGATGACTTGTATGCATGAGTTGTAGAGTGAAAGTCTCTTGGTTATGCTTAAGATACTATGCCACTGTTTTGTATGCAAATGCCACTGTTTCCCTATGAATGTGCCACTGTTTTGAAGGTAAAATGCTCACTATTTCGGTTCCTCAAGATCACCATTTTCATGCCACTGTTTCTGCACATTATATGCCACTGTTTCTGCACATACATGCCACTATTTCTGCACATTATATGCCACTGTTTCTGCACATATATGCCACTGTTTCTGCACATTATATGCCACTGTTTTAGTCCATTATGTGCCACTGTTTCTGCATAAAAACACTCATTGTTTTAGTCATCATATGCCACTGTTTTATGCATAAAATGCCACTGTTTTAGTCCATAATATGCCACTGTTTTATGCATAAAATGCCACTGTTTTAGTCCATAATATGCCACTGTTTTATGCATAAAATGCCACTGTTTTAGTCCATAATATGCCACTGTTTCAATGTCCAAAAACCATGATTTATGCTACTGTTTTAATGCTCAAAAATGTACCATTCATGCCACTGTTTTGATGCATAAACATCACTACTCATGCCACTGTTTTGATGTTCAAAAGTCACTATTTATGTCACTGTTTTAACATTCCTATGCCACTGTTTCTGCCACTGTTTGATGTTTCTGCCACTGTTGATGTCCAAAGAGCCACTGTTTCTGTTTCAAAATGGCCACTGTTTCTGCTGTATGTTCACTGTTTTCCTGCTGTAAAACGTCACTGTTTCTGTCCACTGTTTTTAAGGAAAATACCACTGTTTCTGCTCACTGTTTTAAACACAAACGTCACTATTTTTCTGCTGTAAAACACTGCTGTATGCTCACTGTTTTCCACTGTAAAACACTGTTGTATGCTCACTGTTTTCCACTGTAAAACATTGCTGTATGCTCACTGTTTTCCACTGTAAGACACTGCTGTAAGCTCACTGTTTTTCTGCTGTAAAACACTTTTTCTGCTGTAAAACACTGCTGTATGCTCACTGTTTCTGCTGTAAATAGCCACTGTAAATGATTGGTTGTAATTGATTTAGGTGCGCTTAAGAAGTGAGATACTTCGCTGCCGTTTGGTATTGTTTAAGACACGCAAGGTAAGTGTCAGGCGATATTGCCTAATGTGACTATTGACTACTGGTATAAAATTGTGACATGATGCTCCATATGCCGTAAAAAATATTATGTTCCATTATAATGAAAGGAAACTGCCAAAAATGTGCCGTGATGGCTATATGATTATGAGGTAAAGACGTTATGTGGCAGCATAACGCATATGAAAGGTATATAAGCATGCACCTTGCATCATACCGCATTTTTGTACGTTTTGTGTGTGAAAGCATAGCATGACATGCATATATCATGATCATATAGGCCTTGTTTTAGAATAGTTATGTACAGGACCATGTGCTTGAGCAAGCATCATATAGGCATCCCCAAGGTACCGGGATATGGGACACTTGGCATCAGTCCGCATAGGCCCACAGATGGAATCCACATGGAGCTCAGGTGCCAAGGGTATATTTGATTCCACTGTGAAGTGCGCGCACGACGGTGCTAAAAGCGCAAAGGAAAGGCGTTATATACGCAATATATATGAATATGATGAAAAAGGAGAAGGAACAAGGATATGTTGAAGTGACTGTTTATGATTTTGTGCCTAGTTAATACTGTTATATTACTGGTTTTGTTGCCACACTACTGGGATTATTCTCACCCCTTCGGGGCTGCTATTTTTCCAAAATGACAGGAGGACGTAAAGGCACTTGAAGGAGTGATGTTTGCTGTTGATTGCTGATGCGTGGATTTTCACTGTTGCTGTTTGCTTAATTGGATGACTGTAATGATTAATGTTTTGGTACTCTTGGATGACTGTAGTCTTTATCATCTCTATGTTAGCTTGAACTTTTATGAACAGCGGCTATTTTGGAAAACCTTTGTGAAAAGAATTTAAGTGCTGAAATTTTTACAGTGCACCTTACGGGTGGTGTTTTTATGAGCAAACGAACTCGGATTTACTATTATTTTATATGCACGCGAAGCCCCAAACGTGCTCTTTCTAAATCACTTGAAATATTTTTATCGTCCAAACAGAAGTTATATTAGTAATATACATAAGTACTATATGTTATAGATGTATATGTAGATTTCGGATGTATGGTTTATGCGTAATGGCTTGTGAATTGGTTGACCTTTATCCTTGGATAAGACTAAGTTAATTAATTAAATTAAATCATAGGAGGGTTCATAAGTAGACATGTGAATTTAATCCTATGAGTAATGTGAGTGTGTGTTAGAAGGCTTTAGTGCTTAGTGGACTTTGGTAGTGGGCTAGTGTGTGTATGGACTTGTGTGATTGGGCTCTCTGTGTGAGTGGCCAATGGCCCAAGAATGGCCTTTGGACCTACCTTGTTTTAGCCCAAAGTTGTAACCACTTATCCTCCTTAAAGCCTAGTCCAACAAGGCTGCCTTATGCAGCAAGGAACACCACTTGGCTAGATGTTTTTCCCCTCATTCTTGCGCATAAAGAGAGTAGAAAGGCTTAAAGAAAATCTGCCAATTTTTCCCTCTTGTTGACCGCCACCTCACCTTGACTTTTGCACACTTGATTTCAATTTTATTGCATGGTAGACACATGTGCAATTTAGCATGTTTTTAGGCTGCATACTCCTCCATTTAGGCGCACATGGAGGGGCTTTGGTGCAGATTTTCTTATGACACAAACTGCCTAACTTGTTGACTTGGAGAACCCTCTTACACTTCCATCATTAGACTGCATTGTGCAGATTTTTGGCAAGCTTTTGCAGCCCATCATGAGCCAAACCTGCCTTGTTTTCACATGCATCATAAGAGGATTTTTGGCTGCATTTTCATCATTTTGTGCAGCTCCAAAATCTGAATTTGGGCTGTCACAAAACTGCACTCTTGATACACCTCTTTCCCCCTCATCATTGCGCACCAAGGCTGCCTAAGTGCAGATTCTTGGGCTGCCACATGGTTGTTTTACTTGTTGACTTAGCAAAGCTCTTGCATGTGCTCATGATGTACCTCCTCCACTCCATTTTTGCGCATAACTTGGTCAATGATGCAGAAAATTTTCTGACTTAGGACAGCCACCAAATCTGAACATATCACTCCCCACTCCTTGCATGTGAATAGAGTAAATTAGAAGCAAACCCTTTGCTTGATTCAGCCCTTGTATGCAGCCCCATCCCCTCAAGTAATCAGATTTGTCATAATGCTTAATCATGCCACCTCTCCTCACTCTCTCTTTAAATTTGCGCATAGGAAGGGGCTGGCCACATGTGATTGTGCAGCCAACTCCTCTTCCCTCTCCCTCACACTCTAGCTAAGCATTGCAAGAACCTTAGGAGGAAGAAAGACCAAGCCAACTCCCTCCTTCCCTCACCTTAAACCGTGGCCTTGACACTAGTGGAGTGTGAGTTTCTCCTCCTTTCCTCTCACTGTCCAGCTTTGTTCCTCTTACTTGGAAGCTGTCCTAAGGTGCCCTCCTCACTTTGTTGCGCATAGATCATCCTAGGAAGAGAGGACTTGTTGTGAAGAAGAGCTAGTAAGGGTGTGGTGAAGTGTGTGCTTCAAGAGGTAGGCCTTGAACTTAGAACTCTTTCTTTATGTAGCCATGTAAGTGTGCTTGAATGTCTCCTTGTATATGTGTTGCTTTGGATCCTTGGTTGAGCATGATTAAAGTATAAGTATGGAGTCATTTCATGATGATTTGTATGCATAAAAATCTTATGGTTATGTTTAAGCTTATGCCACTATTCTTGTATGGATATGCCACTGTTCTGAAGAAGAAATGTGCCACTGTTTCGGTTTGATGTGCCACTGTTTTGAAGGTGAAATGCCCACTGTTTCGGTTCCTCAAAGTCACCCTTATATGCCACTGTTTCTGCACATTACATGCCACTGTTTCTGCACATTACATGCCACTGTTTCTGCACATATATACCACTGTTTCTGCACATTACATGCCACTGTTTCTGCACATATATGTCACTGTTTTAGTACTCCCTAAGCCACTGTTTTTATGCATAATATGCCACTGTTTTAGTCATCATATGCCACTGTTTTTATGCATAAAATGCCACTGTTTTAGTCATGAAATGCCACTGTTTCCATGCTTAAAATGCCACTGTTTTTATGCATAAAAGGCCACTGTTTTAGTCATCATATGCCACTGTTTTGTGCATCAAATGCCACTGTTTTAGTCCATAATATGCCACTGTTTTATGCATCAAATGCCACTGTTTTAGTCCATAATATGCCACTGCTTTATGCATCAAATGCCCCTGTTTAGTCCATAATATGCCACTGTTTTATGCATCAAATGCCACTGTTTTAGTCCATAATATGCCACTGTTTCAATGTCCAAAAACCATGATTTATGCCACTGTTTTAATGCTCAAAAATGTACCATTTATGCCACTGTTTTGATGCATAAACATCACTACTCATGCCACTGTTTTGATGTTCAAAAGTCACTATTTATGTCACTGTTTTTAAGGATCAAAAGCCACTGTATGTCACTGTTTTAAATGTTCACTGTTTCTGCTGTAAGGTGCTACTGTTTTTCTGCTGTAAAACGTCACTGTTTCTGTTTTAAAACGTTCACTGTTTCTGCTGTATGTCTACTGTTTTTCTGCTGTAAAACGTCACTGTTTCTGTTTTAAAACGTTCACTGTTTCTGCTGTATGTCTACTATTTTTCTGCTGTAAAACGTCACTGTTTCTGCCCACTGTTTTTAAGGAAACTACCACTGTTTTCTGTTCACTGTCTTAAAAGAACAACTCACTGTTTCTGCTCACTGTTTTAAGCGCAAACGTCACTGTTTTCTGCTGTAAAAACGCTGCTGCATGCTCACTGTTTTGCTGCTGTAAACACTGCTGTATGGTCACTGTTTTCCACTGTAAAACACCGCTGTATGCTCACTGTTTTGCTGCTGTAAGACACTGCTGTGTGCTCACTGTTTCTACTGTAAATAGCCACTGTAAATGATTGGTTGAAATTGATTTAGGTGCGCTTAAGAAGTGAGATACTTCGCTGCTGTTTGGTAATATTTAAGGCACGCAAAGGTAAGTGTCAGGCGATGATGCCTAATGTGACTATTGACTACTGGTATAAAATTGTGACATGATGCTCCATATGCCGTAAAAATATTATGTTCCATTATGATGAAAGGAAACTGCCAAAAATGTGCCGTGATGGCTATATGATTATGAGGTAAAGACGTTATGTGGCAGCATAACGCATATGAAAGGTATATAAGCATGCATCTTACATCATACCGCATTTTTACGCTTTGTGTGTGAAAGCATAGCATGACATGCATATATCATGATCATATAGGCCTTGTTTTAGAATAGTTATGTACAGGAACATGTGTTTGAGCAAGCATCATATAGGCATCCCCAAGGTACCGGGGTATGGGACACTTGGCATCAGTCCGCATAGGCCCACAGATGGAATCCACATGGAGCTCAGGTGCCAAGGGATAATTGATTCCACTGTGAAGTGCGCGCACGACGGTGCTAAAAGCGCAAAGGAAAGGCGTTATATACGCAATATATGAATATGATGAAAAGGAAAGGCGTTATATGCGCTATATATATGAATATGATGAAAAAGAAAAAGGAAAAGGAACAAGGATATGTTGAAGTGACTGTTTACGATTTGGTGCCTAGTTAATACTGTTATATTACTGGTTTTGTTGCCACACTACTGGGATTATTCTCACCCCTTCGGGGCTGCTATTTTTCCAAAATGGCAGGAGGACGTAAAAGCATTTGAAGGAGTGATGTTTTGCTGTTGCTTGCTGATGCATGGATTATCACTGTTGCTGTTTGATTAATTGGATGACTGTAATGATTGATATTTTGGTAACCTTGGATGACTGTAGACTTTATCATCTCTATTTGATCTTGAACTTTTATGAACAGCGGCTATTTTGGAAAACGTTTGTGAAAAGACTTTTTGAAAGACTTATGTGCTGAAATTTTTATAGTGCACCTTACGGGTGGTGTTTTTATGAGCAAACGAACTCGGATTTCCTATTATTTTATATGCACGCGAAGCCCCAAACGTGCTCTTTCTAAATCACTTGAAATATTTTTATCGTCCAAACAGAAGTTATAAGAATTTTAAAAACGCCTTACGGATGTGTATGTAGATTTAGAATTCTATAGTAGCGTATGTGACATTAAAGACTCTAATTCCGCTTAGCAAACGTCTCTCTCTTGGGTGCACACAAGGGAGGGCGTTACACTAATTGGTATCAGAGCAGTTTGGTCCATGGATTTGCTTGTGATTGATTGAATTGATTGTTGTTTGTGTTTATCTGCTGATTGACTGCCTAAATGTGCTATAGTTTAAGTATATGTTAGCTAGGATAGTTAGATTGTTAGGACTGTTCTGTGATAAGACACGGATGCATAGTTAACTTGTCCGAATTGAACTCGAGTACCTACTTGGGACTGCTGCCATGAATAACTTGCGGTGAGCCTGATCAACTCATCTCAGGATATTGTGAATGCAGAACCATGGCAGGTGGTCGCGGTTCAACTCGGGGAAGGTCTGGCGATGCGGAAGGGGATCTTATCACTACCTTAGGGGGACTGGCAACGTTTATTCAGACAAGTATTTTTGGATAAGTATTTTCCTAAAGCAATGAGAAGAATGAAGTACACGGAACTGCTATCACTCAGGCAGGTTCTTCAGGACGACACCCGGTAGGGGTCGAGGCAGAGGTCCGCAGTTGCAGGCGCGGCCTGGAAATTTTAAGAGGAGCAATGCTGTTGGTCAATCGTCAACTGGACGGCAGGGCGCGACTGTTTGTGCTACGTGTGGAAAGAATCACTTTGGAGTTTGTCGCAAGAACAACAATGCATGTTTCAGATATGGCCAGCAAGGACATTTCGCTTACGAATGCCCCCGGAACGCTAATCCGCAGCCTACGCAAGCACGGGTGTTCGCACTGGATGCGAAAGATGGTAATTCTCAACCTTTCTCTCTCATTTCTTTATTGCAAGTTAGGAAAGAGCTCCGCAAGGGAGCAGCAGGGTATCTTTTGTCGATCGAGGCTGAGACCTCGGTTGACCATCAAATTCAGGATGTACCTGTAGTTAGAGAATTCGAGGAGGTGTTCCCGGAGGAAATACCTCGATTGCCTCCTCATAGGGAAATAGAATTTTCTATCGAACTTGTTCCTGGAGTCGGACCAATCTCCATTGCCCCGTATCGTATGGCGCCGTTGGAACTTCGCGAGTTGAAGAAGCAGATAGAAGAGCTTTTGGCAAAGGAATTTATCAGACCAAGTACTTCCCCATGGGGTGCTCCAACCATCTTGATTAAGAAGAAGGATGGAAGTTTACGTCTGTGTATAGATTACCGCCAGCTGAACAAAGTAACGGTGAAGAATAAGTATCCGCTACCGAGGATCGACGATTTAATGGACCAGCTGAGAGGAGCCAGAGTCTTTTCCAAAGATAGATTTACGATCGGGATACCATCAAATCCGGGTCAAACCGGAGGATATTCCGAAAACCGCTTTTAGGACTCGTTATGGGCACTACGAATATCAGGTGATCCCATTCGGACTTACGAATGCTCCAGCGGTATTCATGGACTACATGAACCGCATCTTCCGCCCTTTCTTGATCAGTTCGTTATTGTGTTTATCGACGACATCCTGATTTACTCAGCTAATGAAGAGCTGCACGCGGAACATCTGAGGATTGTCTTGCAAATCTTGAAGGAGAAGCAGTTGTACGCAAAATGGTCGAAGTGCGAGTTTTGGCTTAAAGAGGTCCAGTTTCTGGGCCATGTCATTTCATCAGAAGGTATCACGGTGGACCCCAGCAAAGTTGAAGCTGTCATGAATTGGGAACGACCCAAGACTGTCACCGAAGTAAGAAGTTTCTTAGGTTTTGCTGGATACTATCGAAGGTTCATCCAGAATTTCTCTCAGATAGTGCAATCTCTTACTCGTCTCACTCGGAAGGACAAGCCGTTTGAGTGGACCGAAGCTTGTGAAGAATGTTTCTTGGAACCAAAGAGCAGATTGACGAGTGCTCCCGTACTCACGATTCCGGATCCTACTCGAAAGTTCGAAGTATACTGCGATGCGTCGCTAAAAGGACTTGGATGCGTGTTGATGCAGGACCGTATGGCAGTAGCTTATGCATCTCGACAACTGAAGCCTCACGAAGAAAATTATCCTACGCACGATTTGGAGTTAGCAGCTATAGTGTTCGCACTTAAAATCTGGAGGCACCACTTGTATGGTTCGCAGTTCGACGTGTTCAGCGATCATAAGAGTTTGAAGTATTTGTTCGACCAGAAGGAGCTGAATATGCGGCAACGACGGTGGATGGAATTTCTGAAGGACTATGATTTTGAACTTAAATACCACCCAGGAAAGGCAAACGTGGTAGCTGACGCCCTGAGTAGGAAGACACTGCACACTGCAACTCTGATGATAGAAGAATTGTAGTTGTTTGAGGCCTTTCGAGACTTGAACTTATCGGTAGACGAGAGAGGGAATAGCATAAGATTGGGAAATATAAAGGTGGAGAATGAATAGATCAGTAGAATTAAGGAGGCTCAGAAAGATGAAGAGTTAGTCCACGAGTTGGTTGGTAACTAAGAGGTAGTAAAGGACGAGAATGACATCTGGAGATTTCAAGGACGGTTGGTTGTGCCGAATGAAGAGTTGAAGCAAGAAGTTTTACAGGAGGCTCACAAGGGTAAGTACGCAGTTCATCCTGGATCCACGAAGATGTATCATGATTTGAAGACCTCGTTTTGGTGGCCGGGTATGAAGCGTGATATTGTTGAGTATGTATCTCGATGTTTAACTTGTCAGAAGGTGAAGTACGAACATCAGAAACCGTCGGGACTCCTTCAACCTTTGGAGATTCCCGAATGGAAGTGGGACAGTATTGCGATGGATTTTGTAGTTGGACTTCCTCGGACGCGAGAAGGATATGATTCTATCTGGGTGATTGTTGATCGTTTAACGAAGTCAACTCATTTCTTGCGTGTTAGAACCACGTATGATACGGAGAGGCTTGCCAGGATTTATCTGCAGGAGATTGTGAAGCTGCACGGAGTTCCTACGAGTATTGTCAGTGATCGTGATCCCAAGTTTACATCTAAGTTTTGGGAATCCTTTCAAAGAGCATTAGGGACCCAATTGAGGTTGAGTACTGCTTATCATCCGCAGACCGATGGCCAGACGGAACGCACCATTCAAGCATTAGAGGACATGTTGCGAGCATGTGTTTTGGAGTTAGGAGGCAGCTGGGATAATTATCTTTCTTTGATTGAGTTCGCTTACAACAACAGTTACCACTCCAGCATTCAGATGGCACCGTATGAAGCTTAGTATGGGAGAAAATGCAGATCCCCTTTATGTTGGACTGAAGTAGGTGAGCGAAGTATGTTAGGACCTGATCTAATTCATGAAACATCCGCACAAGTAAAGATGATTCGAGAAAACATGCAGCGGGCTCAGGCCAGACAGAAGAGTTATTACGACAAGCGTCATAAGCCTCTATCTTTCGAAGTCGGAGACCATGTATTTTTGAGAATCACACCTACATCGGGACTCGGAAGGAGAATGGGAGTAAAGAAGTTAAGTCCTCGATACTTAGGACCGTATCTGATTATGGACCGGATTGGAGAGTCTGCATACCGGTTGGCTTTACCACCCAATCTGTCAGGAATTCACAATGTATTTCATGTGTCACAGCTACGGAGGTATCTCTCTGACCCATCTCACGTGTTACAGCCGGAAGAAGTGGAACTAAAGGAAAATCTAACTTATTAAGTGCAACCGTTCCAAATTCTTGAAAGATCCGTCAAGCGACTCCGTTCTAAAGAGATTCCGTTGGTGAAGGTATTATGGAACAACAGATCGGCAGCTGAAGCCACTTGGGAGCGCGAGGACGACATTCAGAAACGCTATCCAGAACTGTTTAGCTCTTAAGTAAGTTTATTTTGCGGACAAAATTCCTATTTGGTGGGGAGAGTGTAACATCCCGCATAATTAGTAATATACATAAGTACTATATGTTATAGATGTATATGTAGATTTCGGATGTATGGTTTATGCGTAATGGCTTGTGAATTGGTTGACCTTTATCCTTGGATAAGACTAAGTTAATTAATTAAATTAAATCATAGGAGGGTTCATAAGTAGACATGTGAATTTAATCCTATGAGTAATGTGAGTGTGTGTTAGAAGGCTTTAGTGCTTAGTGGACTTTGGTAGTGGGCTAGTGTGTGTATGGACTTGTGTGATTGGGCTCTTTGTGTGAGTGGCCAATGGCCCAAGAATGGCCTTTGGACCTACCTTGTTTTAGCCCAAAGTTGTAACCACTTATCCTCCTTAAAGCCTAGTCCAACAAGGCTGCCTTATGCAGCAAGGAACACCACTTGGCTAGATGTTTTTCCCCTCATTCTTGCGCATAAAGAGAGTAGAAAGGCTTAAAGAAAATCTGCCAATTTTTCCCTCTTGTTGACCGCCACCTCACCTTGACTTTTGCACACTTGATTTCAATTTTATTGCATGGTAGACACATGTGCAATTTAGCATGTTTTTAGGCTGCATACTCCTCCATTTAGGCGCACATGGAGGGGCTTTGGTGCAGATTTTCTTATGACACAAACTGCCTAACTTGTTGACTTGGAGAACCCTCTTACACTTCCATCATTAGACTGCATTGTGCAGATTTTTGGCAAGCTTTTTGCAGCCCATCATGAGCCAAACCTGCCTTGTTTTCACATGCATCATAAGAGGATTTTTGGCTGCATTTTCATCATTTTGTGCAGCTCCAAAATCTGAATTTGGGCTGTCACAAAACTGCACTCTTGATACACCTCTTTCCCCCTCATCATTGCGCACCAAGGCTGCCTAAGTGCAGATTTTTGGGCTGCCACATGGTTGTTTTACTTGTTGACTTAGCAAAGCTCTTGCATGTGCTCATGATGCACCTCCTCCACTCCATTTTTGCGCATAACTTGGTCAATGATGCAGAAAATTTTCTGACTTAGGACAGCCACCAAATCTGAACATATCACTCCCCACTCCTTGCATGTGAATAGAGTAAATTAGAAGCAAACCCTTTGCTTGATTCAGCCCTTGTATGCAGCCCCATCCCCTCAAGTAATCAGATTTGTCATAATGCTTAATCATGCCACCTCTCCTCACTCTCTCTTTAAATTTGCGCATAGGAAGGGGCTGGCCACATGTGATTGTGCAGCCAACTCCTCTTCCCTCTCCCTCACACTCTAGCTAAGCATTGCAAGAACCTTAGGAGGAAGAAAGACCAAGCCAACTCCCTCCTTCCCTCACCTTAAACCGTGGCCTTGACACTAGTGGAGTGTGAGTTTCTCCTCCTTTCCTCTCACTGTCCAGCTTTGTTCCTCTTACTTGGAAGCTGTCCTAAGGTGCCCTCCTCACTTTGTTGCGCATAGATCATCCTAGGAAGAGAGGACTTGTTGTGAAGAAGAGCTAGTAAGGGTGTGGTGAAGTGTGTGCTTCAAGAGGTAGGCCTTGAACTTAGAACTCTTTCTTTATGTAGCCATGTAAGTGTGCTTGAATGTCTCCTTGTATATGTGTTGCTTTGGATCCTTGGTTGAGCATGATTAAAGTATAAGTATGGAGTCATTTCATGATGATTTGTATGCATAAAAATCTTATGGTTATGTTTAAGCTTATGCCACTATTTCTTGTATGGATATGCCACTGTTCTGAAGAAGAAATGTGCCACTGTTTCGGTTTGATGTGCCACTGTTTTGAAGGTGAAATGCCCACTGTTTCGGTTCCTCAAAGTCACCCTTATATGCCACTGTTTCTGCACATTACATGCCACTGTTTCTGCACATTACATGCCACTGTTTCTGCACATATATACCACTGTTTCTGCACATTACATGCCACTGTTTCTGCACATATATGTCACTGTTTTAGTACTCCCTAAGCCACTGTTTTTATGCATAATATGCCACTGTTTTAGTCATCATATGCCACTGTTTTTATGCATAAAATGCCACTGTTTTAGTCATGAAATGCCACTGTTTCCATGCTTAAAATGCCACTGTTTTTATGCATAAAAGGCCACTGTTTTAGTCATCATATGCCACTGTTTTGTGCATCAAATGCCACTGTTTTAGTCCATAATATGCCACTGTTTTATGCATCAAATGCCACTGTTTTAGTCCATAATATGCCACTATTTTTATGCATAAAATGCCACTGTTTTAGTCCATAATATGCCACTGTTTTATGCATCAAATGCCACTGTTTTAGTCCATAATATGCCACTGTTTCAATGTCCAAAAACCATGATTTATGCCACTGTTTTAATGCTCAAAAATGTACCATTTATGCCACTGTTTTGATGCATAAACATCACTACTCATGCCACTGTTTTGATGTTCAAAAGTCACTATTTATGTCACTGTTTTTAAGGATCAAAAGCCACTGTATGTCACTGTTTTAAATGTTCACTGTTTCTGCTGTAAGGTGCTACTGTTTTTCTGCTGTAAAACGTCACTGTTTCTGTTTTAAAACGTTCACTGTTTCTGCTGTATGTCTACTGTTTTTCTGCTGTAAAACGTCACTGTTTCTGTTTTAAAACGTTCACTGTTTCTGCTGTATGTCTACTGTTTTTCTGCTGTAAAACGTCACTGTTTCTGCCCACTGTTTTTAAGGAAACTACCACTGTTTTCTGTTCACTGTCTTAAAAGAACAACTCACTGTTTCTGCTCACTGTTTTAAGCGCAAACGTCACTGTTTTCTGCTGTAAAAACGCTGCTGCATGCTCACTGTTTTGCTGCTGTAAACACTGCTGTATGGTCACTGTTTTCCACTGTAAAACACCGCTGTATGCTCACTGTTTTGCTGCTGTAAGACACTGCTGTGTGCTCACTGTTTCTACTGTAAATAGCCACTGTAAATGATTGGTTGAAATTGATTTAGGTGCGCTTAAGAAGTGAGATACTTCGCTGCTGTTTGGTAATATTTAAGGCACGCAAAGGTAAGTGTCAGGCGATGATGCCTAATGTGACTATTGACTACTGGTATAAAATTGTGACATGATGCTCCATATGCCGTAAAAATATTATGTTCCATTATGATGAAAGGAAACTGCCAAAAATGTGCCGTGATGGCTATATGATTATGAGGTAAAGACGTTATGTGGCAGCATAACGCATATGAAAGGTATATAAGCATGCATCTTACATCATACCGCATTTTTACGCTTTGTGTGTGAAAGCATAGCATGACATGCATATATCATGATCATATAGGCCTTGTTTTAGAATAGTTATGTACAGGAACATGTGTTTGAGCAAGCATCATATAGGCATCCCCAAGGTACCGGGGTATGGGACACTTGGCATCAGTCCGCATAGGCCCACAGATGGAATCCACATGGAGCTCAGGTGCCAAGGGTATATTTGATTCCACTGTGAAGTGCGCGCACGACGGTGCTAAAAGCGCAAAGGAAAGGCGTTATATACGCAATATATGAATATGATGAAAAGGAAAGGCGTTATATGCGCTATATATATGAATATGATGAAAAAGAAAAAGGAAAAGGAACAAGGATATGTTGAAGTGACTGTTTACGATTTGGTGCCTAGTTAATACTGTTATA
The DNA here is from genome assembly GCA_032173675.1 of Gastrolobium villosum. Lineage (NCBI taxonomy): Eukaryota > Viridiplantae > Streptophyta > Magnoliopsida > Fabales > Fabaceae > Gastrolobium > Gastrolobium villosum. Next base: position 74,916 of record JAVKPL010002793.1, read on the forward strand.
TTACTGGTTTTGTTGCCACACTACTGGGATTTTTCTCACCCCTTCGGGGCTGCTATTTTTCCAAAATGGCAGGAGGACGTAAAAGCATTTGAAGGAGTGATGTTTTGCTGTTGCTTGCTGATGCATGGATTATCACTGTTGCTGTTTGATTGATTGGATGACTGTAATGTTTAATATTTTGGCTCGTGGATGACTGTAGACTTTATCATCTTTATTTTATCTTGAACTTTTATGAACAGCGGCTATTTTGGAAAACGTTTGTGAAAAGAATGTATGTGCAGAAATTTTTACAGTGCATCTTACGGGTGGGGTTTTTATGAGCAAACGAACTCCGATTTTCTATTATTTTATATGCACGCGAAGCCCCAAACGTGCTCTTTCTAAATCACTTGAAATATTTTTTTATCGTCCAAACAGAAGTTATAAGAATTTTAAAAACGCCTTACGGATGTGTATGTAGATTTAGAATTCTATAGTAGCGTATGTGACATTAAAGACTCTAATTCCGCTTAGCAAACGTCTCTCTCTTGGGTGCACACAAGGGAGTCCTTTTTCGCAAAAGGTTGATGGCATTGCTGTTGACCCTGAACTTGATAGGAGCTTTGATGCTCTTGTTTCGGAGCTTGATGCTATGGAGATCAAACTCGCTACTATCAGACCCTGTCATTTCGATAAAAAAAAATCCAATTATGAAGTTGTGAAAGCTGGACCCTTCATACTACATGCCTATGAGTATGAGATGGAGGACACAGATAATGAGGAGGAGGGTGATAACGACAATGATGACAGAACTTTAGTTGTAGCTGGCAAACGTTTCACTTGTGATGAACTTTATCTGAGGTGTCTATTTCTTAAACCCTAGCCTTATTCACATATTTTATGAATAATAAAAATGTCAATTTTGAACCCTAACTTCATATTGTTTGTTGATTAACTTGATTTTTTCTCCATTGGGTGTTTTGAGAATACTCTGGTTTTGAAATGCAACCCTACTTGATGGATGAAGTGGGAGAGGTAGAAGCTGCCTTGTTTGAGTTGACCCATAAAGATCAGGTCAGGGTTAAGGTGAGTGATCATGTTGATATCAATGCACTGTTACCTGTTATACTTGTTAGTTACTATTTGAGTAACTTGTCATTCTTGATCACCATGTAATGAATATCAAATTGCAAAACATAATCATGTTTTGTTTTCGACTGTATAGTAGACTTGTTTCTGATCTTCTGGATTTACAGGATGAAATTAGGAATAAGATCTCAGCATTGGAGACATCTCTTGTGATTGAAAGTCATAATTATAATTTTGCCATACTTCAAGTTGAGAAATATAAAGAAACAAGGCAGGAATTAGATAACAAGTTTGACACTGAATATCGGCTACGGATGTAAGATGCCACATTCCCCCCTCACCTTTTTTTTTACTTTTCAAGGCAATATGATTCTTTCCTTCTCCTACATATCTGTCTTGTCTGACTTTAACATAAGCAATGACTAATGAATTGTTATGGACAACGCAGGCTGCTCTAGTATTATATTCATGTTGTCAATGTGTTTTATGAGAGCTTTAAACTATGGATTATTTGCATAAAATGATTTTGTTAATGTGTCATGCCATTTGTGTATATCCATTAAGTATTAATATTATTATTTTTTCCCATTTGTTTGGGTTGGGGTATGATATTTTTTACAAAAATACCGTTCAAAGGATACATGTTAAAAAAATTTAAAGGAGGAAGACAAACCGTCAGGATGCACACTAATTTAAAGCTGGGGAATTTGATTTTATTTGAAGAAATACATTTTTATGAATATTAAACTTGATTGTGCTTTTATATTGATGCTATTTCTCGTTTTCATAACTAAATTTGACACGCATAGTATGCTTTCTACTTGTCCCCCACCCCTAAATATTTTCTTTTTTTCTTTTATTCTCTAGTTAGATAGTTGCTATGTTTGAACTAGTTGAAAATGAAGAAATTGATGTTTATCTCCCAATTTTTGTAGTACGGAAGCACTTAATAATCACTTGACAGTTGTTCGACGTGAACGTGAACTCAAATCACAAATAGAAGAAAGGAAAATAAGAAGTGATGCAGCTTCTGAAGAGGCCAAGAGAATAGCTGCTTTGCAAGAGGAAAATCAGCAGCAAGAAAAGGCTAAAGCTGAAGCAGAGGTACCATAATTTTATTGCAAATGCACCTTTTTTATATGAAGTCTATTGGTTTACCATCTCTTTCTTTTTATTTAATTATTTTTTGTTACAACGATGTTTTGAGAGTCCTAAAATGCCACAAATAAATTTATTGTTGCATTGGTTTGGATTGTACCTTGCTTGACCTGCTACTAGCCTATAACTTGTTGGTAATATTTTCGCAGATATTCATGTGTCCCAATTTTGTTTTAGTACATAATTTCCTTTATAGAAGCTTTAGCGCAAATACTATTTTATTCATTATTTTTCAATTTTGTGGGTGCAGGCCAAACTTAGAGCAGATGAAGGAAAACAAGCTGCATTGGAAGCCAATAGAAGGGCAGCAGTGCAAGCTGAAAAAAGAGCGGCAACAGAAGATGTAGTTTATGTGGAATCTAAGTCGGATGGGAAGCCTATCTCAAAGAAAAGAAAAACATCAAAGAAGCAGTTTATGAATAGAGGATATGAAACCATGTCCCAAGAGGAAGGTGGAACTAAAAAGGTAATGTTTAGGGCCTCACTGTTTTGAGTACAAATATAGTTCTTGTTTGGACTTTCCATATTGTCATGATAACCCTTTTTCATTTTGACTTTCATTATAAAATTGATAAGGCTAATTTGTAAACATATATAGGATGTTTTCAATTTAAGCTGTATTGTTCGTGCTCGTCAACACCGAGATAGGATAGTTTAGTGAGTCAAACATATATAATTTCTTAGGGCTCGTTTAGTGGACAGGATAGGATAAGGGTAGGATATGATATGGGGCTGATAAAGGTAGGATATGATATGGGGCTGATTAGCCTATATCATGTCATGTGTTTGAGGAGCACCTGATTAGCAATCTGATAAGATTATGTAGAAGAAGAAAGGAGAAAGATAAAACAAAATATAATGCAATAAATACAAATATATTAGGTAGCATGGGGATATATTGGGTATCCAATATTGGTATCCTATCCTGTTGAATCCTAAGCTAGCTCCCCCCATAGGATAAGAAATCATGTATTGTATAGGATAAAATGAGACAATAGGATAAGCTAATCATATCCTAGTAACCCACCAAACAAGAGATAAAAATAGGATATGATAAGTTATCTTATCCTATCTTCTTTATCAGGTGCTCCAAAGAGATCCTTAAAGTCAAGATGGAAACTACTGCTGGAAGTAGTTTTCAAGGCTGTTGTTTTATCCTGTCCCCGTTCCCTCCCCATGAAGTTGTTCTAGGATAGGCCTTCACAAGGGACAATTTTAATTGGATTTGATGTGACATAAAATATAATAAATACTCAAAATAGGCCACCAAAGATGCATAGGACATCAAAGTTAGTCCTCCATAGTGTAAAATATGCATCAATATAGGGACTAAATTAATGTCCAATGATATATTGAGGGAGTAAATTGATGTCCATTTTAAACATTCAAGGACCGAGTTAATATCTAATATATTTAGAGGACCAACTTGATGTCTCATGTATCTTTGGAGGACCAATTTGTGTTTTTAGTAGTGTTTTAAAACCTCACCCCGCCCCCCGGGTTAACCTGGGTCAACCCTGACCCTCCCTTCTGAGGGTTAGGGTCACAAGTTGGACCCTATATGCACATCGAACCCTCCGACCCCCAAAACTCGGCCGGGTTTTAGTGACTCCCGGGTCAGAGGGGTGAAAGGGGGTCACTGCATGTTTTTTTTTTTAAAAAAAATTTCCATGAAACAACATTGTTTTATTAAAAAAATAAAATAAAAATGCTTGTAAACCTAAATCTAATTGTTCTCTTCTCTCCCAGCGACCTAGGCGTCTTCAATCTTCACTTGCTGCCGAGAATCTGCTAGAAGAGGTAAGAATTTTACTAATTCAAATGAAATCTTTACGGTCGTCGATGGAAAATAAAAACTCATTCTTACTTCCTTTAAATTTTCCTTTGTCAGGGACCTTCTCAAAAGAGGCAGAACCGAGTCCGCGTAGTGACACCATTAGAATATGAGTTTTGTACTTTGGTATCTTGATACTTTAATTAGCTTGTGTAATATTGACTCGTGGTTTCAATTGGTGAATTATGTTAAGTATATTTTGAATCTTTGATGATTGGTGGTTTGTTTTTTAATATTTCCATATATATATATATATATATATATATTAATATATAAAGCTGGGTCAACATAGTGACCCCGTGATCCCCGGTTGAACCCATAACCCCTGACCTCGGCCGGGTTGATGGTCGGGCCGGGTTTTTAAACACTGGAAATTTGTATACTCTGTGTGGCCTCTTGCTTGCTTCACTATTTACTTATAAATTATAATGCCACCAAAAAGGAATCATGAGCCTCTTCATGGAAATTTCTTTATTTTCATTGTTATTAAAATGACTCTACCAATCCAACCGGTTGAACTGCGAACTGGACCGATTCAGACAGTAAAATGCTTGGGCAATTGAATCAGCACTAAATCAGTTCAATGTAGTTCAACCAGTATTAATCATTTTTTGAAAAAATATGTAAAATATCGAAAATTGTATAGTTGTTGGGATTTGAACCGATATTTGAAGGAAGAATAACGAATCACTTACCACTAGTCTTGAGTAATTTATTTGGTAAAGCATATCTATTAATATATTTATTAAATAAATTAATATAAATTCAGATTAACCCGTTAAACCACTGACTGATCAGTTAAATCAACATCTTATTAATTCATTACCTCCATAAAGTCAATACTGGTTTGAGTTTAATATCATTTACTAAACATTAAGGTGACGTCATATTCAATGGCATCACATATTATAATTGCTTCTAAATAGATTATTATATTGGATTGCTTTCTTGAGTAGAAAAAAATAAAATAATGCTGCCCAAATAACATGTAAGGACCCATAACATCAAGGTTTGAAAAGTTTCATTTTGATTGATTACAAAAGGAGTAAACCTCCCCTAATGTAAGGATTCTTCATACGTGATAAGAACCAAAACTGAGGCAATGATTCCGTGTAACTTTTGTCGTGGCTTATGCTGTGAGTAATAACCTACCTGGTCATTTGATTAATCACTAAGTTAGCTCCCAACAATGAATATTAAGGGGTAATTAAAATAATAGAATAATCCAAGGGGTATGAGTTTTCCCAATTTTAAATATTTTTAATTTAATTTCATATTACGAATTCTCTGTGAGAGAATAATATAAATCATTAAAAATCTTCATCCAATACCTTAGGATTTTGGGTTTAAATGATTCTTTATATTATCAGTATTTAAGTTTCTTATTAGTATTTAAGAATTATTATTGTGCTTTTGAATGCTTCCAAGTATAGTTTAAACCTTATTTATTCTCATAGAAATCTAATATAAAATTATTAAAGTGATCCTTACCTAATAACTGAATTTTTAGCTGAGATGGTTATTTATCATTCATCAATAAGAGAAATTTATGTAATATAATAACAAACAACAATTGTGATATTTAAATTATAATTTGATTTTAATATATTATCAATAAAAAATTATATATTTACATCTAGTGGTGTATTATAAACTTAATTTAATTATCTTAACAATTATATTATCATTTTAAAAGATGTAAAGTTGTGTCATTTTAGCGCAGTTGAAGAAAGAGATAAATAACAAAGAAGGTGGATATCATTTTAATCATTAAGATTTATCATCTCCATTTTTTTTCCTTTATTCATTCAACCAATCCCCATTAAGTTAATCCCCTTTCTGATAGAAAAAGAAGAAATTATGTGGTAATCATTACCATTTGGTATTGGTATCGATTTAATTGTATATGCATGGTAATCGATTACCATGCTTGGGTAATCGATTACTATGAGAAAGGGTTGTGTAAGATCCCTAACCACCTTAATACTCCACACAACACTTAAACACATCCTAAAGTAGGCTCTAGGCCCTTCCATCATGCATTTCCATTAAATCATGCATCATTTACAAAGTCCTCAATATAATGGCCATTTACATACAAATATGGACCATTCTTAGATCATCAAAACTTCAAGTGCAATAAATGTGGCAATGGACAAGTCCCATGCTCACTCAAAATATACAATTAATTACCAAAAGCATGGCAATAACATCATTTCATGATTCTCCATGCAAGTCCTCCTCCAAAATTTATTTTCATACACCTGAAATGTGGTCATAAATTGCAACCAATCCCTTAACAATACAATATCACCAACCAACTGGAGACAACCCAAGAACTTTCATGTTCCTCCATCAAATAGAGCTTCTCCATGCATTTGGTGTCCCCCGTTTGGCTCATCCTGGTGTCGCTCCCATGAGTTGCATACCCAACTGGCACTTCGCCATCGAAATGATCCAGCGGATGTCCAAACCCAACACACGTCAACTGGCCAGTGACCAATCATTTTTTCATACAATCCAAGCAATATGCATACAAGCACACATTCACACCATGCCATAAACACATCCCTTAACATATGTAGTATTTTCAGCACCCTACAACAATCATCAAATCCAAATTACACCAAACCTCAATTTTCAAGAAAATTCCTCAAATTTTCCTAAGTTCACCATAAAATTTTCATAGCATGACCATGATAAGGCCTTTTCATCTAATAGCAATCTAAAATTAAAGGTTTAGAGCATAAATTCCTAGATCTACAAATCAACCACAAAAATCACTCACAATTTTTTCTAAGCCAAAGGATCCATCAGTGGGTCGGATCTGTTTTTGGCCAAAAACGAAGCAAAGAGGTGGATTCAAGGTTTGTAAGTGTCACCAATGGATCTAGAAGGTAGTTTACAATAGATTCAAAATTCAATAGAGAAAATTGCATGGTAGTGGGGATTTTCTTTAATTCATAAATTCTTAATCTCCTATTTTTCCAGTCCATGACATATTTTTATTTCTCCGAAATATTGATAAAAATTTCACACCTATCGGTACACTACAGTATTTAACACTTAAAAATCACTTCAATTTTTCCCTCACTCAATTTTCCGCCCTGATTCCATTTCCAGTATTACTTTTGTAATCTGAAATCTTAACTCAGTATTTAAGCCTCAGAACACACGGTTGGTAAATTACCATTTTGCCCTTTTTGCCCATTTTGGCCATAATTCACGGATTTTCACTAATCCACCAACTTTCATTTCATATTATAATATAAAAATTCACATTTAAAATATATGAGGTGTTATATAAAGTTGTGTAAGTGCTTTTTGTTCCCTTTTTACACTGATGAGAAGAAATTATGTCTCCATGCATTTGGTATTGTATTTCCCCATAAATTGTATATCTCTGTACCAATGACAAACACAAGTCTCCTCAATCTCACTCCATTTTGCAGCCTAAGATTTTGTGGGAAGACGAAAATGAAGGATTTTCCACATAAATATTTTCATACACCGTGGTCCTTTCCAATTCCACAAATTCATCCATATTTTTTCTGCATGAAGATTTCATATTTCTGCAGAGATTGCATGGTAAGCTTTCTTAACACTAAATCTGTTCCCCCACCCACTCTCCAAATTCATTTATCCTGCCCATCTTCAATATGTGGGGTCAGGTGACTCTAAATTATTTTCATGTCCTCCTCTGATATCCATCTACCAATGATACTAAGATCCCAGTCACCATCTTGGTTAACTAGATCGCAAGCCTTTTTGCATATTTCTTGCTCTGGTATGTTTCCTATTCTTTTGTGAATCAATGGACCTAATTATGATATCCAATTATCAGTCTAGAAATTGATTAACTTCCCATCCCCTATCTCCCATCCTACATATTGTTTAATTTTCTCTCAAATCTTACACACATTTTTCCACAATCGCGAGTCCCAATACTTGATGAGATTCTCATTTTCCCGCCTAGAGCCACAATACTTGGTTCTTAGCACCTTAACCCAGAGGGTATGTTTATCTGATTATACTTGGTCCACCCACGACTTTAGCTAAGATATCTCCATATCTGTAGCTCATGAGGTCTTTACCTTTTATCCATATACAAGTAGATAAGTCGTACTAGTCTTACCCGAGATCACTGATCCCCAATCTCAGTGTCTCTAGACTAGGAACAAATAATTAGGAATAGACATGCGATATCCTTGAATCCTTATGATTGTGATCTCATCACAGATACTCAAGAGATACATGTTCTATTCCAAGGGGTTTATCCAGTTTGTTCATATAATATTAACAATAATATCGAGACACAATATGAGACTGAATAAATAGTGCTTTCATTTATTTGCGAGAAACAAAGTTCTACATCTAGTGTCCTTTATTTAATCAAAAGATTGTCTCTAGGACACCCATATACTAACACACCATGTAAAGAATATCAAATTGCAAAACAAACTCATGTTTTGTTTTCAACTGTATAGTAGACTTGTTTCTGATCTTCTGGATTGACAGGATGAAATTAGGAATAAGATCTCATCATTGGAGACAGCTCTTGTGATCGAAAGTCAAAATTATACTTTTGCCATACTTTAAGTTGAGAAATATAAAGAAACAAGGCAGGAATTGGATAAAAAGTTTGACACTTAATATCGGCTCCGGATGTAAGATGCCACATTCCCCCCTCACCTTCTTTTTTTTTTACTTTTCAAGGCAATATAATTCTTTCCTTCTCCTACATATCTGTCTTGTCTGACTTTAATATAAGCAATGAATAATGAATTGTTATGGACAACGCAGGCTGCTCTAGTATTATGTTCATGTTGTCAATGTGTTTTATGAGAGCTTTAAACTATAGATTATTAGCATGAAATGATTTTGTTAATGTGTCATGCCATTTGGTATATCCATTAAGTATTAATATTATTATTTTTTCCCATTTGTTTGGGCTGGGGCATGATATTTTTTACAAAAATACCGTTTAAAGGATACATGTTAATTTTTTTTATAGGAGGAAGACAAACCGTCAGGATGCACACTAATTTAAAGCTGGGGAAATTGATTTTATTTGAAGAAATACATTTTTATGAATATTGAACTTGATTTTTCTTTTATATTGATGTTATTTCTCATTTTCATAACTAAATTTGACACACATAGTATGTTTTCTACTTGTCCTCCACCCCCAAAATATTTTTCTTTTTTTCTTTTATTCTCTAGTTAGATAGTTGCTATGTTTGAACTAGTTGAAAATGAGGAAAATGATGTTTATCTCCCAATTTTTGTAGTACGGAAGCACTTGATAATCACTTGACAGTTGTTCGACGTGAACGTGAACTCAAATCACAAATAGAAGAAAGGAAAATAAGAAGTGATGCAACTTCTGAAGAGGCCAAGAGAATAGCTTCTTTGCAAGAGGAAAAGCAGTAGCAAGAAAAGGCTAAAGCTGAAGCAGAGGTACCATAACTTTATTTTTTAGTTGATTGTATTACTTGGCAAAATATATATGTTTCAGATTTCATTTGAGTTGAAGCTGCCGATGCTTAATGACGTTAATTATCACCTGTTAACAATTATAAATGCACCTTTTTTATATGAAGTCTATTGGTTTACCATTTTTTCTTATTTAATTATTTTTTGTTACAACGATGTTTTGAGAGTCCTAAACTGCCACAAATAAATTTATTGTTGCATTGGTTTGGATTGTACCTTGCTTGACCTGCTACTAGCCTATGACTTGGTAGTATTTTCGCTGATATTCATGTGTCCTAATTTTGTTTTAGTACATAATTTCCTTTATAGATACTTTAGCGCAAATGCTCTTTCATTCATTATTTTTCAATTTTGTGGGTGCAGGCCAAACTTAGAGCAGAGGAAGCAAAACAAGCTGCATTGGAAGCCAAAAGAAAGGCAGCAGTGGAAGCTGAAAAAAGAGCGGCAACAGAAGATGCAGTTTATGTGGAATCTAAGTCGGATGGGAAGCCCATCTCAAAGAAAAGAAAAGCATCAAAGAAGCAGTTTATGAATGGAGGATATGAAACCATGTCCCAAGAGGAAGGTGGAACTAAAAAGGTAATGTTTAGGGCCTCATTGTTTTGAGTACAAATATAGTTCTTGTTTGGACTTTCCATATTGTCATGATAACCCTTTCTCATTTTGACTTTCATTATAAAATTGATAAGGCTCATTTGTAAACATATATAGAATGTTTTCAATTTAAGCTATATTGTTCGTTCTCGTCAACACCGAGATAGGATAGTTTAGTGAGTCAAACATATATAATTTCTTAGGGCTCGTTTGGTGGACATGATAAGATAAGGGTAGGATATGATATGGGGCTGATAAAGGTAGGATATGATATGGGGCTGATTAGCCTATATCATGTCATGTGTTTGAGGAGCACCTGATTAGCAATCTGATAAGATTATGTAGAAGAAGAAAGGAGAAAGAAAAAACAAAATATAATGCAATAAATACAAATATATTGGGTAGCGTGGGGATATATTGGGTATCCAATATTGGTATCCTATCCTATTGAATCCTAACCCAGCTCCCCCCATAGGATAAGAAATCATGTATTGGATAGGATAAAATGAGACAATAGGATAAGCTAATCATATCCTATTAACCCACCAAACAAGAGATAAAATTAGGATATGATAAGTTATCTTATTCTATCTTCTTTATTAGGTGCTCCAAACAGATCCTTAAAGTCAAGATGAAAACTACTGCTGGAAGTAGGTTTTCAAGGTTGTTGTTTTATCCTGTCCCCCTTCCTTCCCCTAAATGAAGTTGTTCTAGGATAGGCCTTCACATGGGACAATTTTAATTGGATTTGATGTGACATAAAATATAATAAATACTCAAAATAGGCCTCCAAAGATACATAGGACATCAAAGTTAGTCCTCCATAGTGTAAAATAAGCATCAATATAGGGACTAAATTAGTGTCCAATGATATATTAAGGGAGTAAATTGATGTCCATTTTAAACATTCAAGGACCGAGTTAATATCTAATATATTTAGAGGACCAACTTGATGTCTCATGTTTCTTTGGAGGACCAATTTGTGTTTTTAGTAGTGTTTTAAAACCTCACCCTACCCCCCGGGTTGACCCGGGTCAACCCTGACCCCTCCCCTTTGAGGGTTAGGGTCACAAGTTGGACCCTATATGCACATCGACCCCTCCGACCCCCAAAACCCGGCCGGGTTTCAGTGACTCCCGGGTCAGAGGGGTCAAAGGGGGTCACTGCATTTTTTTTTAAAAAAAAAATTCCATGAAACAACATTTTTTTATTAAAAAAATAAAATAAAAATGCTTGTAAACCTAAATATAATCGTTCTCTTCTCTCCCAGCGACCTAGGCGTCTTCAATCTTCACGTGCTACCGAGAAATCTCTCTATTGTTGCAGAAGAGAAAGAGATTTCTTGTCCTCGCGCCCAACTCTTCCGAGTTGCATCCACATTTTCCATATCAGCATTGGCACAAAATTCTTTCAGAATTGTGCTGGAGCTGGGTGCAGCAAACCTCACTAATTTGTTCCATATTCTCCTTTCAGCTGTTATTCGTATCGGACAATCACCATCCAAGAAAGCACTGATTTGCCTTTCTGATATAATTTTCTTGGGAGAAAACCATTGATAATACCGGTCTTGAGCCTCAGGTGATAAGATCCGGGTACTTTCAAAAACAGAAGAAGAAGAGGTCCTGGGCCTCTTTGTGCCAGCAGCACTACTCTTGCCCGTTTTCTTGCCTGGGCCAATTCCTTTTGTGGTCTTTTTGACTTGCTTACCCTGCACTCAGAAAAATACCACAAAACAATGGAATTTATACATGTTAGTGTGAAAGTTTAACAATGAAAAACATGCAGGAAATTCCCATATTTAATTTCCACTGTGTGTTTTTGGTATGGCATGATAAACAGGGTATTTCTACCTATATCAGAACTGCAAGACACTTTCATATGCTTACTCAGAAAACTATAAGCAGTGATAAAAGATCAATGCAACTCACAGTCAGTATTAGTTCATTACAGGCAAATATAAACAGATGATCCAAATCAATTATGCCAAACATCAAGTTACAATTTATCTCTTAAGCTCAGCAATAAGATCAAGATTGTGTCACGCCTCTAACTTATTAACTATCCTCTTATTAGGTGTACCTTTATTATCAATGGAATATAATCAGAGAATAAACCACAACCCTTTCCACACAGATTCAGATATTCAAAGTTTATGTATCAAGAGAGGTAGCTTACCTTTTCTCCAGCCATTTTGAGGAATTTGTAACTGAAATAGAACCAAGCTTGCAATGTTCAGTGGGAAAGTCCCAAAAAATAAAATAAGATTATAACCCTAACTATATCCCGATGGTGGTCGATGGTGAGAAGGTATGGATTTGGTCGAGATGGAATGGAAGAGGATTTGTTGGTTGGTGTTGGGGATATTGGAGTGATGTTGAGTGGTGGGTTGTCACCGGCGCTGGGAGGAGGAGATAGGAAGAAAGGTGCTCGAGAGAGAGAGAGAGAGAGAATGGTTCAGTGAGAGATGGTGGTGTATGGTGGTCGCGCGGTGAGGTGCGGTGGTTGACTGGTGGACGGAGGTGGCTGGTAGAAGAAGAGAGAGAGGGGGGAAAGGGGGCGACGACTGGGAAAAATAATAAGGGGGAGGGAAATTTTTAGGGTTTCCTTTTTAAAAATCTAATTTTTGAACCCGCGCTCATAGCGTCAATACCACGCTGATAGCGTGGGTCTCTCTGATCATTCACGCTCGGAGCGCGCAATCCACGCTGCAGGCGTGGTTGCTTTTGTTAACTTTCTCACGCTCATAGCGTGAATCTCACGCTATCAGCGTGGAGGCTTCTGAGTTCTCACGCTGTCAGCGTGGATCTCCCTGTTTCCTCACGCTTATAGCGTGAATCTCACGCTATCAGCGTGGAGGCTTTCGTAAATCTCACACTGAGAGCGTGGATCTGACGCCAGGAGCATCAGTTCAAAGTTCACAACTTCTTATTATCTAACCTAAAATCATCAAAATGACTAAAACTAATTGTTCCTGCTGGGTTGCCTCCCAATGAGTGTTAGCATATGGGTGTCCTAGAGACAATCTTTTGATTAAATAAAGGACACTAGATGTAGAACTTTGTTTGTCGCAAATAAATAAAGCACTATTTTTTCAGTTTCATATTGTGTCTCGATATTACTGTTAATATTATATGAACGAACTGGATAAACCCCTTGGAATAGAACAGATATCTCTTGAGTATCTGTGATGAGATCACGATCATGAGGATTCAAGGATATTGCATGTCTATTCCTAATTATATGTTCCTAGTTTAGAGACACTGAGTTTGGGGATCAGTGATCTCGAGTAAAGACTAGTATGACTTATCTACTTGTATATGGATACAAGGTAAAGACCTCATGAGCTGCAGATATGGAGATATCTTAGCTAAAGTCGTGGGTGGACCTATAAGAGTATAGCTCGCACTGAGCAGACCCAAAAGAGACTCTATGAGGAAATGTCACAGATAGTGTCATTAGAGTAATCTCTTTATTTTTGGGTATGTCTTTCCTTAGACCAGAAGTTATTACCTAGACTGTGTTCTTGAAGGCATGTTTTGATTGTATGCCTCGTCTGCCTGAAACATGGAGACTCATAGGTATACTGTTGGGCGTGTCCTTAAAGGGCACAGGGCTAGGGTAATAAGCTGAAGGAATTCGTTAAATCTCTGTGACAGATTAGGTTATCTGTAAACCGGAGAAATCGGGATGACATTTACAGGGACTCGGGAATCTATGCATAGTAAAAGAGATCATGAGATGATCTGCCTTTAGAGTCAGTAAATTGAAGATTCCCTATTTCGAATAAAGCTTACCCTAAACCGCAGGGGTTGATACATTTCCTTACCCTAGGTTAATGGGAAGATGACCGAGACGAAGGGAAATACATACGGTAACCAAATATATGCAATAGGATGATCAAGTCATTAATCTGACTAGTTTTGGGGCAACAAAGCATTGCTAGTGCTCTGTGTTGTCATTAATTGGGTTGTGGGCTTGTTGGGCCCAAGCCCAGTTATGTCAGAAGCTAAGTTGGACCTAATGGGTCACACACTAACACCTTGTAGTCATGATGGACTAGCTTTAAGGTATTGGGCCTAATAATGGTTGTTAGCCCAAGAAGCTGTTTGGAAGCCCACCTAAATGGGTGGGTGGTGCATGGAGCTTAGTAATGGGCTTGGATAGTCCAAGCCATTACTAATTAATTTAATTAGTTAAATTAATAACAAATATTTGAATTTCGAATTTTGAATTTGAAATTTGAATTTTGAAATTTGAATTTGGAATTTGAATTTCGAAATTCGAATTTTGAATTTGAAATTTGAAATTTGAAATTTGAATTTTGAAATTTGAATTTGGAATTTGAATTTTGAAATTCGAATTTTGAATTTGAAATTTGAAATTTTGAATTTTGAATTTTGAATTTGAATGTTTGAACATTTGAACTCAAGTGTTTGAATTCGAATTTGAATTGGCTTTGAAAAGTTGTTTCATAACAAAAGGATAAGACAGGATCTTATTGGAGCATATTCCTTGGATCAAGAAGCATCTTTGGAGCACTTCCTTGGGCTGTTTGGTGCGCAAGTTTAAGTGATAAGGATGTCATCTTATCACTTAAAACAAAGCTCCATTCAGATTTGGTGGTTGAGGGAATCAGTGGGTGAGTTGATTCAAATTTTGAATGCAACTACTCAATATATTTGGACCCCTTCTAGGGCTGAATTATGCGCACGAAAAGTATACTATATGATAGTTTATGAATTTAATTTTAAATTATTTTGAACTTAATTTCATGTGGATAAGATTGGAGGTTGTTGGCAAAATTGGTTTTGCAACAGCTCCACCTTATCCTCCCTGTTCCATGCACAAACTTCAAAGGTTTTTGAAAGTTGGTTTTCATTTTGAATGAATTAAATTTCCTCTTTCTCTCATCAAGGTGTGCGCATATATACAGCCTCCTCACCTTAGGTTTTTGGTCAAGAAAACCTAGCCAACTCTCCTCCATCTATGCACCATTCTGTAGGGTAGTTCACTACACCTTTCCAAACAGAATACCTAGCCTCCACCTTCACCACTTGTGCGCATAACAAGCCTCACTGTGGTGTTCATCTGGTGGCTTTCAAGAAAGGGTTCTTGCATCATTGACGAACGGTGGTGTGGATTACCATTAGAGGGTTTGAACCCTTCAAGCCTGACATCTGATCTCCCTGACTGATCAGGCCAAAAACAAGGTAACATCATGCTGTCTTAAAGCATGAACCTATGTGTGCATGTATGTTCCGTAGTAAAATTTTTTTTTTACACCTTACATGCATCGGCCTTCAAAGGCCAGTTTACTTTCAAGTGGTATCAGAGCCTGGTTGCTTTACCATCGACGGGTGATGGTACCTTGTTTGTGAAAGGAGTTTTTCACGGTCAAAAATCTTTAAAGGGCTAATGTTTAAATTCTGCATATGGATTTTGAATCACAAATCCTTTAAAGTGTTAAAGTTTTTGTTTTTATGAACATGTAAATTTGATTCTGTGTTCATAAAACATTATGCATCATGGTTTAGTTTCTTTTTCTTTATGAAAGTTTTAAAAGGAACACCCTTTTTGAAAGGGTAGATTCGGCCATGGAGGGTACTAAGAATACCTTGAATGATTTCTTATTTTTCTCCATGAATTGTGTCATGTTTATATGCGTGAAATTTTGTGACAAAATTTATCATATAGTCACCTATATGATTCGGCCATTAAGGAGTTTATGGCTACATGCATGGTTTAATTTTGTTTTCTTTAAGAAAGAATTAACAAAATTTGAATTAAAATTGTTTTTAAATTCGGCCAATGAGAAATTTAAGATTATGAATCTTGATGTTATTTTGATGTTTAAATGTTAAATGTCAAAATATATGTGAAAATATTATGTGATAATATAATGTTTGTGTTTGCAAGTTTTGAACTTTTCAGGTACAAACAGGAAGGGGATGGTCATGGTGCCCGGATTTGAATTTTGAATTTTAAATTAATGTGTAATCGCGCCTTTTAATTTACAAGTGTATTTGTAATTTAAATTTTGTAATTTTGTCCCTCCAAAAATGTTATGGAGTTTCTTTAATTATTTGTAATTAGAGAAATAGGCTAGTGGCGTATAGACGACAAGCGGCCGTTGCTTAAAGAAGCAAAAAGGACAAAAGCGCGAGCACCATGGCTATCTCAATATAAACTGTTTATATGCATGTATGATTAAAACGTCTAGTATGCATGAATTGGGCAAACCGCGTTTTGTATGGTTATTATGTTTGTCCAATAGTGACTAGTGTTTACCGATAGATGTTTGACATAGGTAACGACTAGCATGATAACTTACAATATGCGTTTGATGGGACCTAATTAACCCTAAAATAAAAGGAACCCTTAAAAGGAATAAATAATTAAGCATATGATTACCTCCCACCACCAATGCTACTCAAAACTCTTCTACATAGTGGTGCTCCACAACTCAGTTGGGACCCACTATTTCGTTGAGCTAGAGTAGTGTTTGAAGTGTAAGACACTTAGGGTGCTGGTTTAATGCTTAACTAAGACATAAGTTGCAGGCACAGCCGGACTTATGTGCTTAGGGTAATGCTGCTAGGTTGGTTGCATGAGATGCACCACTAAGTGACAAAGAGTTGTCAACCTAATGTTAAGAGAGGGTATGAGATACTGTTGATAAAGATCAACCCATTATTTAAATTAATCTTGCGGTCTCAGATGGAGATTAAAATAAATAATCGCACTCTTAATCCCACTAAGGTAAAATCTAAAGTAGATTAACCCTAAGTCAAAAGGAAGGGTCATTGACTTAGATAAAATAGTGGGAGGGGCAAATTATTTCAAGTCTTTAATAATTTGCTTTTAACTACATAACCGTATATTAACTAAAACTATCTTTACATCCTTTTCAGCTTATAGTATGACTAATCCACTGTCACTGCATTCAATACTCGATACGAATAAACTGACCGGTTCAAATCTTATGGACTGGTATCGGAACCTAAGAATAGTTCTAAGGGCCGAAAAGATTGCCTACGTTTTAGATGCTATAATACTCGTAGCTCCACGGGAAGGGGAAGAAGGGTTTGCGGAATTTGATTTCGTAACCCACCAACAGCACTTGGATGACAATGTGATGGCAGTATGCATCATGTTGGCATCCATGTCGCCTGAACTGCAAAAGCAGCATGAGCATATGGATGCTCCCTCTATTATCGTACATCTCAAGGAGTTGTATGATATTAAAGGCAGGCATGAGAGGTATGAGGCCTCAAGAGAACTGTTCTCTTGTAGGATGACTGAGAGCATGTCTGTTGGCAGCCATGTTCTCAAGATGATCGGGCTGATTGAGAAGCTAGGAAACCTAGGCTTCATCATGGATGCCGAGCTAAGTAATGACTTAGTCCTCACCTCACTTCCACCTTCCTTCAGTCAATTCATCATGAATTACAATATGCATGGGATGCAAGTGAGCTTGCCTGAGTTGTTAAGCATGTTAACAACAGCTGAAGTGTCTATCAAGAAGGATAGGACACGGGCTCTTTTGATTGGTGGGCCTAGCAAGGCCAAGGGAAAGGGTAAGGAGCCTGCAAAAGGTGACCCCCTTAAGCCCAAAGGAAAATCCAAGAAGAAGAAGGGCAAGAAGAAGGGTAAGAAGGCACCTAAGGAC
Source organism: Gastrolobium villosum (assembly GCA_032173675.1). Lineage (NCBI taxonomy): Eukaryota > Viridiplantae > Streptophyta > Magnoliopsida > Fabales > Fabaceae > Gastrolobium > Gastrolobium villosum. Next base: position 92,735 of record JAVKPL010002793.1, read on the forward strand.
AAGGGTGATGCTGAGTGCTTCCATTGTGGCAAGAAAGGCCACTGGAAGAGGAATTTTCCAGACTACCTGAACAATGTGAAGGACAAGAAGCATGGTGATGCTTCTGCCTCAGGTATTTTCATGATTGAGATAAATTATTCTTATGCTAATCCATCCTGATGGGTATTGGATACCGGATGCGGTTCTCATATCTGCAATATGTTGCAGGTACTTAGGAGCCCAAGGAGATTGGATAGAAACGAGGTGGATCTCCGCGTTGGTAATGGAGCAAGAGTTGCTGCTCATTCAGTTGGAGATGCCGACCTTATTTTGCCTACGGGCCTTTTATTGCATTTGAATAATTGTCTTTATGTTCCGCATATTTCTAGAAACATTATTTCAATTTCTTGTTTAGAACAAGATGGTTATACTTTCAGTATTAGGGATGGTACTTTTTCTATCATTTTGAATGATATGGTTTACGGTACTGCTTCTTTAATAAATGGATTGTATGTGTTGGAAATGGGAAATGAAGTGCTCAATATAGATGTGAAACGACCTAGGACGGATAATCAATCTTATCTTTGGCACTGTAGACTAGGGCACATAAATGAAACAAGATTGTCTAGGATGCATAGAGATGGATACCTGGACTCCATGGATTTGGAATCCTATGGACAGTGTGAATCTTGTCTAGCTGGGAAAATGATTCGACAAAAGCCCAAAGGGCTTGAGAGTCATAAGGCTAGTGAGTTATTAGAACTCATTCATACTGATGTATGTGGCCCAATGTCTATTGAGGCTAGAGGTGGATATTCTTATTTCATTACCTTTACAGATGACAAATCAAGATTTGGGTATATATACCTAATGAGATATAAATCTGAAGCTTTTGAAAAGTTCAAAGAGTTTAGGAATGATGTGGAGAAACAACGTGGCAAGATGATTAAGACATTAGGATCAGATCGTGGTGGTGAATATTTGAGCCACGAGTTTCAGGGTTATCTGAGAGAAAATGGAATTCTCTCACAACTTACCGCTCCTTACACACCACACCAAAACGGTGTCTCCGAAAGGAGAAACAGGACCTTGTTAGACATGGTTAGGTCTATGATGAGTGAGACTCAACTTCCAAAATCGTTTTGGGGATATGCCTTAGACACAGCGGCATACCTTCTAAATAGGGTATCGTCTAAATCTGTTCAGACCACACCATATGAGATATGGAGTGGTAAGAGACCCAACCTGAGTTACCTCAGGGTATGGGGATCGCCAGCTTATGTCAAAGCGTTGACATCAGACAAGCTTAGTGCTAAGAGTACTAAATGTCTATTTGTGGGGTATCCTAAAGGTACTAAGGGATACTACTTCTACTCCATGGAAGAACACAAAGTGTTTGTGTCAAAGAATGCTGAGTTCCTTGAGAAGGATTTGATCTCTCAAGGAGGCAGTGGGAGTAAGATTGATCTTGAAGAAGTGCAAGATCCACAAGAACAGATTGAGGAACCCGAGTCTGCGCCGCAGGCGACGTTCTCCAATGGAGAAGTAAACACACAACTCCGTAGATCTACGAGGGTCATCCATCCACCTGAGAGGTACGGGTTTGTGATTAAGAATCAGCAAACTGTTGAGGATGATGAACCAAGTAACTACGAATAGGCGGTCAAAGATGTTGACTCCTCAAGATGGCTTGAAGCCATGGAATCTGAAATGGATTCGATGTATCAGAACAAGGTATGGACCTTGGTTCCTAAACCACAAGGAATAGTTCCTATCAGTAATAAATGGGTCTTTAAAAGAAAGACTGATGCAGATGGCAACGTTCAGACCTACAAAGCTAGGGTGGTGGCGAAAGGGTATCGTCAAAGACAAGGAGTTGACTATGATGAAACTTTCTCACCAGTTGCCATGATCAAATCTATTAGGATCATGCTTGCAATAGCAGCATACCACGACTATGAAATTTGGCAAATGGATGTCAATACCGCCTTCTTGAATGGGTTCTTGAAGGAGGAAGTGTACATGACACAACCTGAAGGCTTTGAAATCAAAGATCAGGAGCATATGGTATGCAAACTACAAAGGTCAATATATGGGCTAAAGCAAGCATCAAGGAGTTGGAATATACGTTTTGATGAAGTCGTTAAGAGTAACGGTTTTATCAAGAACGAGGATGAACCTTGTGTTTACAGAAAGGTTAGTGGGAGTAATGTCGTCTTCCTAGTGCTCTATGTAGATGACATATTGCTAATAGGAAATGACATCCCCACATTAAAAATAATGAAAGAGTGGATTTCAGAAAACTTTACCATGAAGGATCTGGGAGAGGCAGCCTTTATACTTGGTATAAAGATCTATAGAGATAGATCCAAGAGGCTGCTGGGTTTATCTCAATCCACGTACGTTGACAAGATGCTAAAGATGTTTAGCATGGAAGGGTCGAAAAGGGGTTTTCTTCCTGTCAGTCATGGGTACACCTATCAAGGGCTATGTGTCCTAACTCACAGCCTGAGAAGGATCGCATGAGTGGAATTCCATACGCTTCGGCTATTGGATCCATCATGTATGCCATGATATGTACGAGACCAGATGTCTCATATGCTTTAAGCATTAAGAGCAGATACCAGTCAGACCCTGGAGAGGGTCACTGGACGGCAGTCAAAACCATCCTTAAATACTTAAGAAGAACTAAGGATGCGTTTCTGGTCTATGGTGGGGTTAATGAGTTAACAGTGAAAGGGTTCACTGATGCCAGCTTTCAGAGTGACAAAGATGACTGCAAGTCACAGTCAGGATTCGTATTCACCTTAAATGGTGGGGCAGTGTCTTGGAAAAGTTCCAAGCAGGAGACAACAGCAGATTCAACGACAGAGGCTGAATACATAGCTGCTTCAGAAGCAGCTAAGGATATCATTTGATTAGAGAAATCATTGATAGGAATGATGTAAAAATGGATTATGTTCCACAGACGATAACCTGGCCGATTCTCTGACAAAGGCTGTTTCTCAGAGAAAACATGATAGTCATTATGAGGCTTTGGGCATACGACTTAGGTCTGATTGGCTCTAGGCCAAGTGGGAGCTTGTTAGCATATGGGTGTCCTAGAGACAATCTTTTGATTAAATAAAGGACACTAGATGTAGAACATTGTTTGTCGCAAATAAATAAAACACTATTTATTCAGTTTCATATTGTATCTCGATATTACTGTTAATATTATATGAACGAACTGGATAAACCCCTTGGAATAAAACAGATATCTCTTGAGTATCTGTGATGAGATCACGATCATGAGGATTCAAGAATATTGCATGTCTATTCCTAATTATATGTTCCTAGTTTAGAGACACTGAGTTTGGGGATCAGTGATTTCGTGTAAAGACTAGTACGACTTATCTACTTGTATATGGATACAAGGTAAAGACCTCATGAGCTGCAGATATGGAGATATCTTAGCTAAAGTCGTGGGTGGACCTATAAGAGTATAGCTCGCACTGAGCAGACACAAAAGAGACTCTATGAGGAAATCTCACAGATAGTGTCATTAGAGTAATCTCTTTATGTTTGGGTATGTCTTTCCTTAGACCAGAAGTTATTACCTAGACTGTGTTCTTGAAGGCATGTTTTGATTGTATGCCTCGTCTGCCTGAAACATGGAGACTCATAGGTATACTGTTGGGCGTGTCCTTAAAGTGCACAGGGCTAGGGTAATAAGCTGAAGGAATTCGTCAAATCTCTGTGAGAGATTAGGTTATCTGTAAACCGGAGAAATCGGGATGACATTTACAGGGACTCGGGAATCTATGCATAGTAAAAGAGATCATGAGATGATCTGCCTTTAGAGTCAGTAAATTGAAGATTCCCTATTTCGAATAAAGCTTACCCTAAACCGCAGGGGTTGATACATTTCCTTCCCCTAGGTTAATGGGAAGATGACCGAGACGAAGGGAAATACATACGGTAACCAAATATGTGCAATAGGATGATCAAGTCATTAATCTGACTAGTTCTGGGGCAACAAAGCATTGCTAATGCTCTGTGTTGTCATTAATTGGGTTGTGGGCTTGTTGGGCCCAAGCCCAGTTATGTCAGAAGCTAAGTTGGACCTAATGGGTCACACACTAACACCTTGTAGTCATGATGGACTAGCTTTAAAGGTATTGGGCCTAATAATGGTTGTTAGCCCAAGAAGCTCTTTGGAAGCCCACCTAAACGGGTGGGTGGTGCATGGAGCTTAGTAGTGGGCTTGGATAGTCCAAGCCATTACTAATTAATTTTTAATTAGTTAAATTAATAATCAAATATTTGAATTTCGAATATTGAATTTGAAATTTGAATTTTGAAATTTGAATTTGGAATTTGAATTTCGAAATTCGAATTTTGAATTTGAATTTGAATTTTTAAATTTGAAATTTGATATTTGAATTTTGAAATTTGAATTTGGAATTTGAATTTTGAAATTCGAATTTTGAATTTGAAATTTGAAATTTTGAATTTTGAATTTTGAATTTGAATGTTTGAACATTTGAACTCAAGTGTTTGAATTCGAATTTGAATTGGCTTTGAAAAGTTGTTTCATAACAAAAGGATAAGACAGGATCTTATTGGAGCATATTCCTTGGATCAAGAAGCATCTTTGGAGCACTGCGCAAGTTTAAGTGATAAGGATGTCATCTTATCACTTAAAACAAAGCTCCATTCAGATTTGGTGGTTGAGGGAATCAGTGGGTGAGTTGATTCAAATTTTGAATGCAACTACTCAATATATTTGGACCCCTTCTAGGGCTGAATTATGCGCATGAAAAGTATACTATATGATAGTTTATGAATTTAAGTTTAAATTATTTTGAACTTAATTTCATGTGGATAAGATTGGAGGTTGTTGGCAAAATTGGTTTTGCAACAGCTCCACCTGATCCTCCCTGTTCCATGGGCAAACTTCAAAGGTTTTTGAAAGTTGGTTTTCATTTTGAATGAATTAAATTTCCTCTTCCTCTCATCAAGGTGTGCGCATATATACAGCCTCCTCACCTTAGGGTTTTGGTCAAGAAAACCTAGCCAACTCTCCTCCATCTATGCACCATTCTGTAGGGTAGTTCACTACACCTTTCCAAACAGAATACCTAGCCTCCACCTTCACCACTTGTGCGCATAGCAAGCCTCACTGTGCTGTTCATCTGGTGGCTTTCAAGAAAGGGTTCTTGCATCATTGACGAACGGTGGTGTGGATCACCATTAGAGGGTTTGAACCCTTCAAGCCTGACATATGATCTCCCTGACTGATCAGGCCAAAAATAAGGTAACATCATGCTGTCTTAAAGCATGAACCTATGTGTGCATGTATGTTCCGCAGTAAAATTTTTATTTTACACCTTACATGCATCGGCCTTCAAAGGCCAGTTTACTTTCAATGAGCGCTTGTTTAACGTCACGAGCCTGATGGGAATCGTTCAAGATTCATGGTGGTCGGAAGCATGCAACCAATGATGAACCAGTCTTCTTGATCCAATGTTGTGTCTTTCCAGGATCATATGTATGTAGGTGAGAAGGAAGTTTCTCAGGAATTTTAAACTTGGTTTTCACAAGTTTTTCCTTACTCTTGTGCTTTTCCATCTTAACCTTTGGCTTGCTTTCTTCATACCGCCGATGGAGTTCCTTCTTGCTCCCTTTCTCAACTTTAGACAAATCTTTATTGATGATTACCGGGTATTGCTTTTCGTCTCCAAAGAAGGCATATGTCAGAGTTTCAGGTAACTCCTTCAATTTTGTTTTTGGTACTACTATAATTAGATCATTTTCCTTCTTTTCTAGCACCTCAAAATAACTTCTAGCTCTTCTTGTGGAGTAGCTTCATCTTGAGCCTTCAACTCCTCTTCAAGCTCTTGAAGCTCACTTCTCTCCTCCAAAACCACCTCTTCAAACACATCCAGTCTGAAACAATCACTCTCATCAGATGAAGTTTTCATAGCATCGAAAACATTGATGGTGATTTTCTCTTCATTCATCCTCAACTCGAGCTTTCCTTGTTCTACATCAATCATAGCTCGAGCTGTGGCCAAGAATGGTCCACCCAACATAAGAGGTATTTCACTTTCCTCCTCCATTTCTAACACAATGAAATCAGTAGGGAAGATGAACTTGTCAACTTTAACAAGAACATCTTCTATGATTCCACTAGGTCTCCTCATTGAACGATCAGCAAGTTGTAGAGAGACCATAGTTGGCTTCAATTCAGTAATCCCCAACAACTTACACATCGATAATGGCATCAAATTGATGCTTGCTCCAAGATCACAAAGTGCCCGGCCAACATTGGTGTTGCCTATATCAATTGGGATGTTGAAACTCCCAGGATCTCAAAGCTTTGGTGGAAACTTCTTTGTTATAATGGCACTACACTCTTCAGTCAGTGCTACCATCTCGCAATCCTGCAACTTATGCTTTCTAGACAATAAAACTTTCATGAATTTAGCATAGTTAGGCATACTTGCTAAAGCCTCACCAAAAGGAATGTTAATATGCAACTTTTAAAATATTTCAAAAAACCTGGCATATTGTTGCTTCTGTGCATGTTGCTTGAGCTTCATGGGATAAGGAGGTTTCTCAAAACGAAAAAAATCCATCGGTTGTTTTGGAGCTTCAACAGCTTTCTCCTTTGCCTCTTCTTTGTCTTACCTTGCAGGTTCTTCTTGCTCAGTAGCAGGTTCTTCTGCTTCTTTCTCACTTTCTGGTTCAATCAATAGTTCATCAACTTTCTTTGGCTGAACCATTTTGGGTTTGTCTTGAGGAGTGATCACAATTCCACTCCTAGTTACAATGGACTTGCATTCTTCTTTAGGATTCACAATAGTATCTCCAGGAAACTGCCCTGGAGTTCTTTCAGCTAACTGCCTGGATAGCTGCCCTATCTGAGTCTCCAAATTCCGAATGAAGGCATCTTGATTCTTGTGATAGGCTCTGGTCTCCTTCATGAAAGCACTGGTACTTTCCATGTGATCATTTGTGGTCTTAGAAAGCTGCAGCATCGCTTTCTCTAGATCAGATGGCTCCTTATGTGGAAGAGGAGGAGGTTGCAGGAAATTATTGGATTTATAATCCAAGCCTCCCCCTTGATTTCTCCTCTGAAAATTATTTCCTTGGCCACTATTCTGGTTCCTCTGATAGACTTGAGTGTTTTGTGGTGGTCTTGGATCATACCACACTCCATTAACTTGGAATGGTTCAGCTCCCATGAGTGTTGGACACTCATTGGATTCATGCTCTTCCTTGTAGTACTCACAGTTAATTGAATTAACTTGAGTTGTGGAAATTCACATCTTATCTAACTTAGCATTCATACTTGCTAGCTGTTGTGAAATCACTTTCTACTCAGCTAATAATGCATCCTGATTCCCTACTTGTAAAATTCCCTTCTTTAATTGAGCTGACTTAGTCAAATGAAATTCTGTTGAGGCATTTTCATCTCGTGCCATATAATCAATCAGCTCCAGGGTTTCAGCTGCAGTCTTTCTTCCTACGGTTCCACCAGCTGCACCATTGACAATCATCCTAGTATCTGGTGTCATCCCATTGTAAAAGACTCTGACCTTCTTCTCATCTGAAAAGTCATATTGAGGGCACTTTCTAATCAACTCTTGGAATCTTGTCCAAGCTGCACAGAGAGTCTCTCCCGGCTGCTGAATGAAGATGGTGATTTCATTCACCAGCTTATTGTACTTTTCCTGAGAGAAATGCTCAGCAAAGAACTTAGCTGCCAACTCATCCCTTGTTCTGATACTGTTGGGAGGTTGTCGGTCTAACCATCTGAGAGTTTTCCCTGTCAAAGCAAAAGGAAGCAATCGAAGTCGGATTGCATCATCGGACACCTCATTGTGCTTGGTGGTGTCACGGATTCTCAGAAATCTATCCATGAAATCGTGAGGATCTTCGTAATCCTCGCCACCGAAAGGAGTCTTTTCCACCAAGTTGATCAGAGACAGGTTGATGTCAAAATTGTTGGCTTGTATCTGTGGCCGGACAACACTAGAGTTCGGCCTTGTGAACATTGGAGCCAGAATTGACTTCATCAACTCCGCTGCAGGAGGTTGATTGTTGGGACCTCCTCCGGCGTTATTGTGATTCGCCATCTCTTGTATTGGTTGAACAAGTTCACTAATCGGACCTTCCCAAATTATCTGCTTGGCAACCCTTCTTAGCTTCCTCTCAACCCTTGTGATTTCAGGATCAAACACAAGATCTTCAGGATCAAGTCTACCTCGCATAAAACTCAAAGATGAATAATATAGTAAAGACTTTTTTATGAGATTTTTCTTACAATCAAGATTTTATAATATTGAATTTTAATGAAATTTATAAGATTTGAAAGAATAATATGAATTTATAATATTTTAAAAAATTATATGAATTTTAAATAAATATTCAAAATTATAACAAATAAAAAGAATAAAGAAATGTTTGGTTGTGCTAAAACGACAATTGAAGATAGACACAAAATAACCTATTCACCATTTTCGGGTCTTTTTAGAAGGGAAAAGTGTTTGTCATTTTAAATGACATAACGTTGTGTCATTTAATTTTTTT
>JAVKPL010002794.1:0-102731 GCA_032173675.1 Gastrolobium villosum
GCACTTAGACACGTACTCGGCAACATCCCTCTTCATCCCAGGCCACCAGAACTTCACTTTCAAATCTTGGTACATCTTTGTGGCACCTGGGTGGATAGCATATTGACCCTTATGGGCCTCAGTCATAACTTCCTCTGCAAGTTCCTTGGGCACAACAATCCTGCCCTGATATAATAATAGCCCCTGTTCATTAACAGATATGCCACTCTGGCCTTTCAAATACTTTATACTTTCATTGCGAATCTGAGTCTCTTTAATCTTTTCGTGCAGCTCGTTTTCAATCCGAGTCAACTCCATATCACACATTCTTCCTGCAAAGAAATCCGTTATTTTCATATCACGGAATTGCTCAATCACTTCATTGTCCCACATCATCATATGAGATAAGTTAACAGACTTCCTACTCAATGCATCTGCCACAACATTGGCTTTCCCGGGTGGTATTTCAGCTCAAAGTCATAATCTTTCAAGAATTCAACCCATCTACGCTGCCTCATATTCAGCTCCTTCTGATCAAATAAATATTTCAAGCTTTTATGGTCGCTAAACACAGCAAATTTCATCCCATAAAGAAAATGCCTCCAAATTTTCAAGGCAAAAACAATAGCAGCCAATTCTAAGTCATGCGTCGGATAATTTTCTTCATGTGGCCTCAACTGCCTAGACGCATATGCAATAACTTTTCCTTCCTGCATCAGCACGCTCCCTAAACCTTTCTTAGAAGCGTCACAATATAATACAAACTCACCCTCCGGATCAGGTAGAGTCAACACCGGAGCAGTAGTCAATTTCTCTTTCAGTAGCAGAAAACAGTCCTCACATTCCTGGGTCCACACAAAAGGAGTATCCTTTCGTGTCAATCGGGTCAACGGTAGAACCATTGCAGAAAACCCCTGTATAAATCGGCGATAATAGCCAGCAAGCCCCAGAAAACTTCTAATTTCAGTCACGGTCTTTGGTCGTTCCCAGTCACTTACCGCTTCAATCTTGCTTGGATCCACTGCAACACCACTTGCAGAAATAACATGACCCAGAAATTGCACCTCAGACAACCAGAATTCACACTTAGACGGTTTAGCATATAGTTTCTTGTCTTTCAACACCTGCAACACAGTCCTCAAATGGTCCATGTGCTCCTCTTTACTCTTAGAATAGATCAAAATGTCATCAATGAACACAATTACAAACTGGTCCAAATACGGTTTAAAAATGCGGTTCATATAGTCCATGAACACCGCCGGGGCATTAGTAAGCCCGAAAGGAATCACTTGATATTCAAAATGTCCATATCTGGATCGGAAAGCTGTTTTAGGTACATCCTCCGGTTTAATCCGAATCTGGTGATATCCGGACCGGAGATCAATCTTCGAAAACACACAGGCACCCCTCAACTGATCTAATAAATCATCAATACGCGGTAATGGGTACCGGTTCTTAATAGTCACTTTATTCAGCTGTCGGTAGTCAGTGCACAATCTCATGCTACCATCCTTTTTCTTTACAAATATCACCGGTGCTCCCCACGGAGACACACTCGGCCTAATAAAATTCTTCGCAGATAATTCTTCAATGTGTTTCTTCAGCTCAGCCAACTCAAGTGGCGACATCCGGTATGGAGCCAAAGAGATCGGCCCCACACCAGGCAATAAATCAATCGAGAATTCAATCTCTCTCTCTGGTGGGAATTCCGGTATCTCATCCGGAAATACATCCTCAAACTCATTAACAACTGGAATAGCAGAAATCTCTTCCTTTTTATCACCTACCAATCCGCCCAACAAGACATAACCCAAATCTCCAGCCTTCAAGGCTTTCACAGTTTGACTTACAGACAAATACAGAGACGGACAAACAGACGGCCTCTCGTGAGATAACAACAACCTCTTCCCGCAGCAATCAATCATTGCGCAGTTCCGAGACAACCAATCCATCCCCAAAATCAAATTGACAGAGGCCAGGGGTAAGATAATTAAATCAATGGTGTAACCCCTGCCTAAATAAGTGAACTTTACATCTTCACAAATCCAAGACGACTCACTAACCTCGCCTGTAGCAGTAGTAATGCGCATCGGAGGAACCATCCGTGTTACCTTTAAGTCCAACGCCTTAGCCACATAGTCCGCCACAAATGAATGTGTTGCTCCCGAATCAAACAACACAGATAAATCAACATTAGAGAGAAAAATTATACCTTTAACCAAATTCGGAGCCTTTTCAGTATGTTGAGCATTTGTAGTATAGACTCGTCCCACAGTAGGAACAGCCGTAATAGGAGTAGCAGCAGTAGTAATAGCTGGCGGCAAGGCCTGCAGATTCGCAGCCTGCCCCGAAGAAGACGGACACTCTCTAGCAAAGTGGCCATTCCGACCACACTTAAAACAAGACAATGGACCAGCACCACACACACCTTTGTGGTATTTCCCACACTTCCCACATCGTGGGGTAAAATATCTGTCCGAAGCACCACCACCACCAGTGTTTCCACCCCTCTTGAACTGACCAGGAGGCTGCCTCACATGCAACCCCCTACCCCTGTTGTTATTGTTGAAACCTCCTCTATTAATGTTTCCAGAAGGACCAGGTGTCCTCTTAACTTCTTGTTCTTTTACCTTATCCGCTTTTGGATACCTCCCATAAACAGTCTCGACCCTCTTGCATTGGGTCACTAAATCAGCAAAGTTTCTCACCGCAGTATTTGACATCCTCTTTGCAATCTTCTCACTCAGCCCTCTTTGAAATTTAGCTGACAAGAATTCCGGAGTAGGTAGAGTACCTCCATAATTAGCAAACTTGACCAGTTCATTAAATTTCGCCACATAGGCATCAACAGTCATAACTCCCTGTACCAGATTATCAAATTCACCTTGCTTAGCCTCCCGAACATCGCGGGGAAAATATTCTTCATGAAATAATCCTTCAAACATAGTCCAAGTAAGGACCTCTCCCTGAATAACAAACGGGCGAGACACATTGTCCCACCACTCCTGGGCATCACCCTCCAGCATATAAACAGAATACAATAACTTCTGCGGATCTTGGCATCTCATAACCTGAAAAATCTTGTCCATGCCCCTCAACCAAGCAGTGACCTCCTTTGGGTCCCTTGACCCCAGAAATGCGGGTGGCTTATGTTTCCTGAAAGATATGAGCCTACGCTCATCGTCAGCATTATCAAGCACCTGCCCAGCAGCCCCAGTAGATTGGGCAACAGATGACGGATCGGGAATATAGCTCGGATCAGTAGTAGTATGATGGCTAGCCTCACCAGTGTGGTGACTAGCCCCACTCTCCCCCTGTTGAGGAGTAACAGATGGCGTCGGTGTAGGAGTCACCGTAGCCGTATGCGGAGGTGTATCTTCCCTCCTAGGACGACCTCTATCCGCCCTCAACTCAGCCATAAAGGCCTGCATCATATCCTGATTTGCTTTCATCAGGTTCTCAGTCATATTTCTGTTTGCAGCCGTTTCCGCCTGCAGAGCATTCAGTGCTGCAGTGACCGGATCCGGTGGCAAAGGACCTGCACCACGTGCCCCACGGCGACCTCGTGCCCTACTCATGATATCTGTACATGTAACACAAAGGAATGAGTTGATCAGACCCACACTGAGGAATCACATATACATTAATCATAAATAGTTCACAGATAGCTATGACACACAAGATACAACATACACAACAATCAGAGTTCCCTAAACAAAACTGCTCTGATACCATAAAATGTAACAGCCCGTTGTACACCGGTATTGTTAACATTGATTATGATATTAAGCGCAGTTACAATCACAGTGATTAGATTAATTAAATTACGGGCAAATTTTTCTTTTAACATATTCCTTTTCTTTTACGTAAACACTTTTTCCGTAATCAATTAAAACCACACTATAATTGTAAATGCCATTTGCGGAATCATACACTTTCTAACATCATAAATCATTCTTTTTATTCAATTCATTTAAACTCACCATCTTACTCTCATCTTTTACCAAGTTGTAGTCCTTTACATTGTCTACGCGTGGTTTCAAACCACGTATCATTTGGAGTTCTACCCATCAAGTTATACCCCTTTCTTTTAGTCTAGAAAAAACCTGAATTTTCAAAATTTACACTGTGGTAATCGATTACCAGAGGGTGGTAATCGATTACCACCTGTCAAAAATGAGGCAGTAGCCAATTTTTCAATTCCTCTGTTCTGGTAATCGATTACCAACTTTGGGTAATCGATTACCACACATGGTAATCGATTACCAAAGGCCAGTAATCGATTACCAGTGCAGACAGTAGCTAATTTTTCGTCCCCTGTTGCATGGTAATCGATTACCATGCTTGGGTAATCGATTACTATGCAGCAAAATGACAGATTACAGCTGTTTTGAGCCCCAAAAAGGGTGTGTAATCCATCCCTAACCCCTTGGTACTCCACATAACACATAATCATGTCCTAATGTTGGCTCTAGGCCCTTCCATCATGCATTTTCCTTAAGTTTAACATCATTTACATCATTCTCAAAATAATGGCCATTTACATGCAAATATGGACCATTTTTACAACATTACACATCAAGACTTCAAGGCTATGAATGTGGCAATGGACAAGTCCCATGCTCACTCAAAATATACAGTTATCCAAGCCATGAATAATAAAACATAACAAGACTTAGCATATGACCATGAACACTAACAAAAGCATGGAAAATGACATCATGCAATATGTTCATGACCTAAGTCTCAAAATACTAATGGTATGCTATGTGCACTCCATAAACTCCTCCAAAAAGCCATGCAATCCAATGCACCGCATGCCCATCCAACGTCCACTATACGGGCTTCTTGCCCGAAGCTCCTCCCGGCTCATAGTGACCTGAAATGTGGTCCCCCAAACACGGGGTGAGATATACGGATATATCTCAGTAAACCAATGGAGCTAGAGGCTCTCTCCACTCCATGGCTCACTAAAATGTATCAAAATGACATAATATGGCATGCAAGTAAAACAATATCACCATCCACCTGGAGACACCCAAGAACATCCATTCATGGATTCGTGTTCAAGGACTCCATCATATAACTCCCGAGACAATCCTAGAGCTTCTCCCATGGTTGAGAAAACTCCATGGCCAACCCAACCGGAACTCCTCAGAGACCTATCCGGCGGATGTCCCACGTTTGGCTCATCCTGGTGTCGCTCCCATGAGTCGACCCCATGGCATTCCAACTGGTATTTCGCCATCGAAATGTTCCAGCGGATGTCCAAACCCAACACACGTCAACTGGCCAGTGACCAAACAATTTTCACAAAACACAAGCAATATGCATACAAGCACAAAACACATCATGTCATCACTACAAAATCCAACCACAACCTTCCTCTAGGTGTGGTGGAGCTCACTAGGGATTAAACCCAAGTTCCAAGAGTTTACCTTAACACTTAGCAATCCGTTCCAAACGTATGCTCCAATTCAACTTTTCACAATTCCAACCGTGTGAGGCACCCTACAACAATCATCAAATCCCAATTACACAAAAACTCATTTTTCATCAAAATTCCTCAAAATTCTCTAAGTTAAAAACCTAGATTTTTCACCAAAATTTAACATAGCATCTCTAGCTTACAAACATGATTCTAAGGCCTTTTCATCTAATAGCATTTTTGCATTTGGGCTCTCTATCATCACACATCTAAAATCAAAGATTTGAACACATATTCATAGATCTAAGAATTCAACTATCAAAAGACCACAAATATACTTACAATGGGTAGTATGATCACCACCAAGGCTTCACTAAACCATTTGAAACTCAAAACTCCAAGAAATCACAAAAACCTCCAATGGGTCGGATCTGTTCTTGCTCAAAACGCGGCCAAAGAGGTGGATTCAAGGCTTCTAGGTGCTACCAATGGCTTTGGAAGGTTGTTTACGATAGATTTCAACACCAAAATCAAGCGATTCGGTGGAGAAACGAAGAAATGGGAGAAAAGTGAAGAAATGTGAAAATGGCTCCTTCTTGTCACTGTGTGCGCGCGAGAGATGAGAGGAAAAGAGAGAAAGAAGGAAAGAAAAGGAGGTGGGGCCAAGTGACTTCGGTCACACGGGTCCCACACGCGATCTAACTTTAACTCCGATAAAATTTCCGATCACAAATCCTTAATCTAAATATTTTTCCAGTCCATAACATATTTTTCTTTCTCCAAAATAATGATAAAATTTTCACACCTATCGGTACACTCACACCTCAGTATTTTAACACTAAAAATTCACTATTCATCAATTTTTCCCAAATTTGCCTATTCACTCAATTTTCCGCCCTGATTCCATTTCCAGCATTACTTTTATCATTTGAAATCTCTAACTCAATATTTAAGCCTCCTAACACACGGTTGGCAAATTACAATTTTGCCCTTCTTGCCCTTTTTGGCCATAATCCTTGGATTTTCACTAATCCATCAACTTCCATTTCACAATATGACATTAAAATAAACATTTAAATACTTGAGGTGTTATACTTTTCCCCACTCTTGACATAAGAAGAAGCATCAACACTTTTCATAAACATAGTCTCAGTTAGACAATTCACCAAGAAATTAATTAGTGTCCTACTCTTCCTATCAATCCATTATCTGACATAATAGAACACCCATAGTTAATTCTGAACATCATGATCTTTTAACAAATCCTTGGTGTAATCTATTTCTAGTAAAGGAATCTGGCACTTATAATAGATATATGTTGAAAGAGGTATTTAGAACCAAGAAAAATGATTATTGAATTATTTGGTGAATTTTGATGGCTTTTAGGGAAACGTGCCGAAAGTACATAACTAGGGGTAAAATCATAATTTTACCAAATTACCAGAAACTTTAAATTGATATGCTAAAATAATTTTAATGGTCTTTGGTAAATGTTAGAATTTTAATTAAATGATTGATTCATGAGTTAATTGGAGATTAATGTGTTAAATGAGTAGATTTAAGTGAGCAATTACACATATGACAAATCGGATTTTTGAACCCATCTTCCTCTCTTCTCTCCCCTCAAGGTTGAAGCTTCACCATTGTTAGGGCAAGGAAGGTTTTCAAATTTCACATTGAGTTGGAGTCATTTTTAGCTTAAACACTTAACACCAAAGTTGTTCCTCATCCTCTTGTGAGTGACTTTCGTGTTGAGTGAACTTCTTGGGTAGCATTGTGTGGAGAGTTTTTCCTCCTTGAGCATTTTGACCTTGATGTGTAGACGAGTAGCTTGGAAGCTCATTTGGCTTGCTTGGATGCTTGAAACCTCACCTTAGGCCTCCTTGGAGTTGACTTGTGGTAAGCATTTCCATCTTTGCTTGGTATTTATGGTGGATCGAAATTTGGATGACCATATAAATAGTAAATGTTGATTGGGGTTGTTGGAGACACTAAATGGCTTGGTCTCTTTGAAATAAATTGATTGGGTTGGTGTCTTGTTGATGAAAAATGAATAAAAATTTAAGGCCATAGAAATTGTAACTTCGGCAAATTTTCATGATGGAAGAGTTGATGACTTGTGAAAGAGGTTATTGATGGATGGTGTAATTGAATTGGTGGTTGTTTGAATTACTAATAATAAGGTTGAAGGAAAGTTTAATGCATGTGAAATGAATAAAAAATCCATTGGCCCTCGCCATGCATACCCTCAGCCATATTGGGATATTTTTGGGGAAAATATGGTGAATTGTATTATGAGATTGGTGGATAGATGTGGTGATGTGTAGGTGGCTCTTGGATGGGATAAAATCATGAACTAGAACCATGGAACTTGAAAAACTCATTTGGATCCTTTTTCCTATGCCTTCATCCTTAGGGGTTAAATTGGGTAGAAATTGATGTTTAACTGTTAAGAGGGTATGGTGATGTGTAATGGTGTTGTGGGGGTGTTAATGAAGTGATTAAATGGGTTGGATTGAATTAGAAACACAAAGGGTGCATTTTGGGGCTTAATGGTTGAAACCTATGTCTCAGCTAGGTTATGTTTTAGTTGTTTAATTATAACTTGTTTAACAAGTTATTGATGATCATTATGTGTATGATCATTGAGGGTGCCTCCTGTGGATTCCATTTCTAACAGCCCGTTGTACACCGGTATTTTTAACATTAATTATGATATTAAGTGCAGTTATAATCACATCAATTCATTTATAAAAAATGCGAGTTTACTTTTTCCCTTTATTACGCGAGCATTTAAAACATTAAAAAGCGTAATAAATAAAAACTATGATCGTAACTGTAAACTCTTTGTGGAATACTTAATTAAACTACTTTTAACTCTTATATTACTTCTCTTAAGTCACTAAGGGGTCCCTATAAACTCACTTAGCCAATTTCTCACTTTTACGTTTTCTACATATCCGAACATGGTTCGGTCACTGAATTTCTGAGGATAAATCGCATGGCGTGAACCTATCATCTTTTGATATGTTATTCTACACTCAATTAACTTTCTAAGAAGCTATCACACGAGTTATTTTGATCTCGTTTGCCCCGGATATCGCCGTTTGGAGTTGGACAAGCAAATCTGTCAGCCAACCCCAAAATAGCTCCAAACATCCCTTACTAAATGAATTACTGCAGAAAATTCACTCAACCAACTGCTCTTAAATTTTTAT
This sequence comes from Gastrolobium villosum, assembly GCA_032173675.1. NCBI lineage: Eukaryota > Viridiplantae > Streptophyta > Magnoliopsida > Fabales > Fabaceae > Gastrolobium > Gastrolobium villosum. The sequence continues at coordinate 8,626 of JAVKPL010002794.1, forward strand.
ACAACAAACTAGACACCTCAAACTTCAATTTGATATATCATACACCTAATTTGACCCACAAACGAAGCAGGAACAAATTTCCTAAAACCGGTCCAGAACTGCCACAAGTGCAGTAAGCAAATGGGCAGCCTGTGCTCTCTGCCTCCTCCAGGCTGACGTTCAACCCGGAATTCCACCATTTTTTTGATAAAAATTCCACCAAATTTTACCACAAGATAGAGCACATCTCGACCTTCAAGATGGCATATGGCACGTCTCTATCGGACTTCTGTGGAGGGAGATATGCTCTCTCGAAGTTCGCCTAAATTCTGCCAATTTACCGAAATTTCGCCAGAGTTTCCTTTATTTTTACAAAAATCCCCAAATTTGCCAATGTAATCTAAGACCTCAAATGTACCTAATAATCAATGGGTGGCACACAAAATGACTAAAAATGCCTTGGGGCTCTTACAACCCATCACAATTTATTTTACTTATACAATACGTATCACATTGCTTACTTTGTTAATACTTATTACGTTTCAATCATCAAAATCAAATTGCATGCATTTGCTAATCATACACATAATCAAAATCCTAAAATAGGCCTAAGGCCCTTCCATCAAGTTACATCAAGTATCCATGTACAATTACAACCTCTCGATTACATATTACAATTTACAAATTCATAACTTTAAATTACAAAATGAAACATAAAACTTAAAATGACATATACAACTAGACTTAGGCAAGATGACATGAACAAATATGACTATGAATCTCCTCATACATACATATGGAATGTTCATGCCCTAAGTCTAGCCTAGGCCCATTGGCCACCAAAATGAAAAATAATAAAAGTGCTCCAACTAATCATCCTACAGTCTTCTTGCCCGCCGCTCCGGCACCACTACTATCTCCTGAAATAAAGTCCCCAAGACGGGGTACGAATATATCTCAGTAATCCGGAGGTTCTGGAGAATACTCCGCCCAATGGCTCACTTCGATGCATATAAATAATATAAAACAACATCCTTAAAAAAATGGGATATAGCAAGGGATTTAGAGAAACTGGGAACATAGGGATACAAAATACGACGATGCTGGAATGGTACTAATACCACGCAACGTCCTGCCTAATGGCTCGGCATATAAGCCTACGGGTCTCATCCAAGGTGTGTTCCTAGAACAACAACCAAGGTACCCCTCCCATCCACACACACCCGAGACTTCCTAGTGTGCTCCTATCCGGATTACACACCACGACCCTAGGTCAACTGGAACTCCCTCTCGGAGACCCATCCAGTGGAAGTCCGAAATGCCTGAAGGCAAACTGTCTACTGGTCAGAGACTCGGTACCTATGTACCAACATACATACTACATGCATGATCATGTCATTCTACATTACTCATATACATTTCTTACCATCACCCTCAACGGGAATGGTGGGACACACAAGGGGAACAAGCCCCAGTACCAAGAGGTTACCTTAATAAGCCTCTCCACTTAGATACACAACAGTATACTCTCCGAGCTCGTTACTAAACAGAAATGCCTACACAGAGGACATTCCCAATTACTTAAAACTCATACGAACACATGCAAGTTACCAATTATACAAGCATTGTTCCAATCACTTACCTCAACCCCACTTGGTCCAGGACCAAGGGCAATCCACCGACTCACGGTTCGGGGTTCAAATCAACGTACGACAACCATGTACGAATCATCAGTAAACGGCAATTCCATCAGAACACGAAAAAGTCAAAAACCTCCCCTACACCTTGTAGGTTCGGCCAAACATGTGTTAATTCACATTTTATTTTTCTAAATTTTCTTTCTCATTTTCTTAGGCATCCTTAGGTTGCCGAAAGGCCATATCAAGTGCGATTTTTCATTTTACGTCTTTTAAACTTCGTTTTGCCTACTACTTCGCTCCAGGTTCCTTTATAACTCTCAACACCATCAATTATTTTTTATTGATTTTCCAACCTTCCAAACACCACACAACCCATCTAATTATCATATCACACATAATACATCATCCAAGCAATGTCAACATCCAATCCTTAATTCTCCCTAAATGGTCGAATTGTACCTCAATGCCAAACCAAGGAATTTCAATCAATTTTAACCACTCAACACCTCATACAATCCCATTATATCAAAATACAACCATACCATAATCCCATTATACAATACTAACCACAATTCCAAATCCAAAGTCATGACATCTTAAAAAATTTCTAAGTTAAAAATTCACATTTGTCATCAATAATTTTCATTGCATTTATAGTTATAACACATCATTCTAAGACATTATCATCTAATACACATTTTCCATTTGAGCTCTCTAACAACACAAATCAACAAAACCCCCTTTAGGGTTCATGAAAATAATTCATCAAATCAAACCATGAGAGGTGTTGGAACTTACCCACAATTACGTCACAAGACTCCTCCTAGAACTCCACAAGCAATGGCTTAAGAAATCAACCCCAAAATCACAAATTCTCCAAGAAATTTGTGGCTGTATATGGCTCTTTTCTCACAATATAGAGAGGGTTTCAAGGAAACTAATTGGTGGAACGGGTTCGGGTGGTGATTTCCATCGAATTTCAAGACAAGAATCGTCTGATTCAGTTAAGAATTGATGAATTTATGAAGAAATCAAACAAAAGACGAAAATGGGCTGTCAAGGTTTCTTTGAGGGAAGAAGGGGAGAGAGAAGACAATGAATAGTGAAATGCTTATGTGTCTTAAGTGATTTCAAGTGGGGTGGGTCCCACCGCCACCTCACGCGATTTAAAACTAATCCGAATTTTCACTAAACGTCTGTAAATTCACAACCTATTTAGAAACTCTAATTTTTAATATTAACCATTGTCCTTTAATTATCCTTGATAAGATGAATCTTGAGTTTTCCGGTCGTTCGGAGAAACTGCAGTTTTAAGCTGTTGCGCGCGCCGTGGGCACGCATCCCCAAACTCACTAGTTTCCGTCAAATTTCATCAAAATCATATTTCCTAGTCCTATATACTATTTATGGTTTATCTCCAAAACCTAGAGCTCAAAATTCAATCGGCACATTTTACGGTGCAATCGTATCGTGGTATTTTTTACCTTGTAAAAACATTATTCATTGATTTTTCTGAAACTTGTCTATCCACTCAAATTTTCGTTCTGAATCCATTTCCAGTGTTCTTTTTATCATCTGAGACCTTCTACTAAATTTCCTTCCTAGGGTTGTGTGCGTGGCTAATTTACCGTTTTGCCCTTTCTCACTAATCCTTCTCTTTAATTCTCATTTAATATTTTAATATTTAAACTTAGGAATGCGAGGTGTTATATTCACCCCACATTTTAGAATTTTGTCCGCAAAATTAACTCATACTTGTTAGTATATGGGTGTCCTAGAGACAATCTTTTGATTAAATAAAGGACACTAGATATAGAACTTTATTTGTCGCAAATAAATAAAAGCACTATTTATCTAGTTTCATATTGTGTCTCGATATTATTGTTAATATTATATGAACGAACTGGATAAACCCCTTGGAATAGAACAGGTATCTCTTGAGTATCTGTGATGAGATCACGATCATGAGGATTCAAGGATATCGCATGTCTATTCCTAATTATATGTTCCTAGTCTAGAGACACTGAGACTGGGGATCAGTGATCTCGGGTAAGACTAGTACGACTTATCTACTTGTATATGGATACAAGGTAAAGACCTCATAAGCTACAGATATGGAGATGTCTTAGCTAAAGCCGTGGGTGGACCTATAAGAGTATAGCTCGAACTGAACAGACCCAAAAAAAGACTCTATGAGGAAATCTCACGGATAGTGTCATTAGAGTAGTCTCTTTATATTTGGGTATGTCTTTCCTTAGACCAGAAGTTATTACCTAGACTGTGTTTTAGAAGGCATGTTTTGATTGTATGCCTCGTCTTCCTGAAACATGGAGACTCATAGGTATACTATTGGGCGTGTCCTGAAAGGGCACAGTGCTAGGGTTATAAGCTGAAGGAATTCGTCAAATCTCTGTGAGACATTAGGTTATATGTAAACCGGAGAAATTGGGATGACATTTACAGGGACTCGGGAATCTATGCATAGTAAAAGAGATCATGAGATGATCTGCCTTTAGAGTCAGTAAATTGAAGATTCCCTATTTTGAATAAAGCTTACCCTAAACCGCAGGGGTTGATACATTTCCTTACCCTAGGTTAATGGGAAGATAACCGAGACGAAGGGAAATACATACGGCAACCAAATATGTGCAATAGGATGATCAAGTCATTAATCTAACTAGTTCTGGGGCAACAAAGCATTGCTAGTGCTCTGTGTTGTCATTAATTGGGTTGTGGGCTTGTTGGGCCCAAGCCCAGTTATGTCAGAAGCTAAGATGGACCTAATGAGTCACACACTAACACCTTGTAGTCATGATGAACTAGCTTTAAAGGTATTGTTCCTAATAATGGTTGTTAGCCCAAGAAGCTGTTTGGAAGCCCACCTAAACGGTGGATGGCGCATGGAGCATAGTAATGGGCTTGGATAGTGCAAGACATTACTAATTAATTTAATTAGTTAAATTAATTATCAAATATTTGATTTTTGAAATTTGAATTTGGAATTTGGAACTTGAATTTTGAAATTCGAATTTTGAATTTGATATTTGAATTTTGAATTTTGAAATTGGATTTTGAAATTTAAATTTTGAATTTGAAATTTAAGATTTTGAATTTGAATGTTTGAACATTTGAATTCAAGTGTTTGAATTCGAATTTGAATTGACTATGAAAAGTTGTTTCATATCAAAAGGATAAGATGATATCTTTTGGAATATTCCTTGCATCAAGAAAAGATATTTGATCTTATCCAATGATGAAGTGGTGCGCAAATTTGGATTCAAAGTGAGTGTCATTTTGTCATCGAAATGTACTACAATTCTGATTTGGTTGGTTAAGAGAATCAGTGAGTTAGTTGATTCAAATTTGAATAAAACTCCTCAATGTATCTGGACTCAAAATAGGATTAAATGGGGCGCATGAAATGGTTGGTCATGTGATGACAATTAGGTCAGAATCTTGAAAGGATAATGACTTAATCTTATAAAGATTCAAATGAAAGGTGGTTAGCAATTCTGAATTGCAAACAAATCCTTGATTCCCTCCAACCATGCGCATATTTGGTGAGATTTTCAAGTAAGAAAATCTTATCATTCCATCCTACTAATTAACCAAAAGTGTGCGCAAAAGGGAGCTCATTATTCACCTTAGGGTTTTTTCACAAAACCTAGCCTACACTCCTTCATCTCATGCGTCATTCTATAGGGTAGTTCACTACACCTTTCCAAACACAATACCTAGCCTCCACCTTCACCAATTCAGCGCATAGCAAGCCTCATTGTGGTGATCATCTGGTGGCTTGCAAGAAGGTGTTCTTGCATCATTGACGAACGGTGGTGTGGATCAACGCTAGAGGGTTTGAACCCTTCAAACCTGACAATTGATCTCCCTGACTGATCAGGCCAAAACAAGGTAACATCATGTTGTCCTAAAGCATGGATTTCTATGTGCATGTATGTTTCCGCGTGAATTTTTTTTGTTTTTCCACCTTACAAGCATCGGCCTTCAAGGTGGTACCTTTTTTTGTGAAAATCTTTCAAGGTGGTACCTTGTTTCTGCGTGAAAGTTTTTTTTTTCACGGTCAAAATCTTTAAAGGGTTAAAGTTTAATTTTGCATATGGATTTTGAATCACAAATCCTTTAAGGTGTTAAAGTTTTTATTTTTATGAACATGTAAATTCGATTCTATGTTCATAAAACTATATGCATCATGGTTTAGTTTCTTTTTCTTTATGAAAGTTTTAAAAGGAACACCCTTTTTGAAATGGTAGATTCGGCCATGAAGGGTACTAAGAGTACCTTGAATATTTTCTTATTTTTCTTCATGAATTGTGTCATGAGCATTGCATGAAATTTTGTGACAAAATTTATCATATACTTACCTATATGATTCGGCCATGAAGGTGTTTATGGATACATGCATGGTTTAATTTTGTTTTCTTTGAGAAAGAATTAACAAAATTTGAATTATAAATTGTTTTAAACTTCGGCCATTAAGAGAAATTTAAGAATTTGAATCTTGATTTTATTTTGATGTTTAAATGTTAAATATAAAAATATATGTGAAAAATATTATGTGATAATATAATGTTTGTTTTTGCAAGTTTTGATTCTTTCAGGTACAAATAGGAAGGGGATGGTCATGGTGTCCGGATTTAAAATTAATGTGTAATTGCGCTATTTAATTTACAAGTGTAATTTCTAATTTCAATTTTTGTAATTTTGTCCCTCCAAAGATGTTTTGGAGTTTCTTTAATTATGTGTAATTAGAGAATTAGGCTAGTGGCGTATAGACGACAAGCGACCATTGCTTAAAGAATCAAAATGGACAAAAGCGCGAGCACCATGACTATCTCAATATAAACTGTTTATGTGCATGTATGATTAGAACATCTAGTATGCATGAATTGGGCAAATCGCGTTTTGTATGGTTATTATGTTTGTCCAATAGCGACTAGTGTAAACCGATAGATGTTTGACATAAGTTACGACTAGCATGATAGCTTACAACATGCGTTTGATGAGACCTAATTAACCCTAAAATAAAAAGAACCCTTAAAAGGAATAAATAATTAAGCATATGATTACCTTCCACCACCGATGCTACTCAAACCTCTTCTACATAGTGGTGCTCCACAACTCAGTTGGGACCCACTATTTCGTTGAGCTAGAGTAGTGTTTGAAGTGTAAGACACTTGGGGTGCTGGTTTAATGCTTAACTAAGACATAAGTTGCAGGCACAGCCGGGCTTATGTGCTTAGGGTAATGGTGCTAGGTTGGTTGCATGAGATGCACCACTAAGTGACAAAGAGTTGTCAACCTAATGTTAAGAGAGGGTATGAGATATTGTTGATAAAGATCAACCCATTATTTAAATTAATCTTGCGGTCTCAGACAGAGATTAAAATAAATAATCGCACTCTTAATCTCACTAAGGTAAAATCTAAAAGTAGATTAACCCTAAGTCAAATAATAAGGGTCATTGACTTAGATAAAATAGTGGGAGGGGCAAATTATTTAAAGTCTTTAATAATTTGCTTTTAACTACATAACTGTATATTAACTAAAACTATCTTTACATCTTTTTCAGCTTATAGTATGACTAATTCATTTTCACTGCGATCAATACTCGATACGAATAAACTGACCGGTTCAAATTTTATGGACTGGTATCGGAAACTAAGAATTGTTCTTAGGGCCGAAAAGATTGCCTACGTTCTAGATGTTGGAATACCCGTAGCTCCTAGGGAAGGGGAAGAAGGGTTTGCGGAATTTGATTTCGTAACCCACCAACAGCACTTGGATGACAAGGTGATGGCAGTATGCATCATGTTGGCATCCATGTCGCCTGAACTGCAAAAGCAGCATGAGCATATGGCTGCTCCCTCTATTATCATGCATCTCAAGGAGTTGTATGATATTAAAGGCAGGCATGAAAGGTATGAGGCCTCTAGAGAACTGTTCTCTTGTAGGATGTCTGAGAGCATGTCTGTGAGCAGCCATGTTCTTAAGATGATCGGGCTGATTGAGAAGCTAGGAAACCTAGGCTTCATCATGGATACCGAGCTAAGTAATGACTTAGTCCTTACCTCACTTCCACCTTCCTTCAGTCAATTCATAATGAATTTCAATATGCATGGGATGCAAGTGAGCTTGCCTGAGTTGTTAAGCATGTTAACAACTGTTGAAGTGTCTATCAAGAAGGATAGGACACAGGCTCTTTTGATTGGTGGGCCTAGCAAGGCCAAGGGAAAGGGTAAGGAGCCTGCAAAAGGTGACTCCCTTAAGCCCAAAGGAAAATCCAAGAAGAAGAAGGGCAAAAAGAAGGGTAAGAAGGCACCTAAGGACAAGGGTGATGCTGAGTGCTTCCATTGTGGCAAGAAAGGCCATTGGAAGAGGAATTGTCCAGACTACCTAAACAATGTGAAAGACAAGAAGCATGGTGATGCTTCTGCCTCAGGTATTTTCATGATTGAGATAAATTATTCTTGTGCTAATCCAACCTCATGGGTATTGGATACCGGATGTGGTTCTCATATCTGCAATATGTTGCAGGTACTTAGAAGCCCAAGGAGATTGGAAAGAAACGAGGTGGATCTCCACGTTGGTAATAGAGCAAGAGTTACTGCTCATTCAGTTGGAGATGCTGACCTTATTTTGCCTACGGGCCTTTTATTGCATTTGAATAATTGTCTTTATGTTACAAATATTTCTAGAAACATTATTTCAATTTCTTGTTTAGAACAAGATGGTTATACTTTCAGTATTATGAATGGTACATTTTCTATCATTTCGAATGATATGGTTTATGGTACTGCTTTTTTAATAAATGGATTGTATGTGTTGGAAATGGGAACGAAGTGCTCAATATAGATGTGAAACGACCTAGGACGGATAATCAATCGTATCTTTGGCACTGTAGACTAGGGCACATAAATGAAACAAGATTGTCTAGGATGCATAGAGATGGATACCTGGACTCCAAGGATTTGGAATCCTATGGACAGTGTGAATCTTGTCTAACTGGGAAAATGATTCGACAAAAGCCCAAAGGGCTTGAGAGTCATAGGGCTAGTGAGTTATTAGAACTCATTCATACTGATGTATGTGGCCCGATGTCTATTGAGGCTAGAGGTGGATATTCCTATTTCATTACCTTTACAGATGACAAATCGAGATTTGCGTATGTATACCTAATGAGATATAAATCTGAAGCTTTTGAAAAGTTCAAAGAGTTTAGGAATGAAGCGGAGAAACAGCGTGGCAAGATGATTAAGACATTACGATCAGATCGTGGTGGTGAATATTTGAGCCACGAGTTTCAGGATTATCTGAGAGAAAATAGAATTCTCTCACAACTTACCGCTCCTTACACACCACACCAAAACGGTGTCTCCGAAAGGAGAAACAGGACCTTGTTAGACATGGTTAGGTCAATGATGAGTGAGACTCAACTTCCAAAATCATTTTGGGAATATGCCTTAGACACAGCGGCATACCTTCTAAATAGGGTACCGTCTAAATATGTTCAGACCACACCATATGAGATATGGAGTGGTAAGATACCCAACCTGAGTTACCTCAGGGTTTGGGGATCGCCAGCTTATGTCAAAGCGTTGACATCAGACAAGCTTAGTGCTAAGAGTACTAAATGTCTATTTGTGGTGTATCCTAAAGGTACTAAGGGATACTACTTCTACTCCATGGAAGAACACAAAGTGTTTGTGTCAAAGAATGTTGAGTTCCTTGAGAAAGATTTGATCTCTCAAGGAGGCAGTGGGAGTAAGATTGATCTTGAAGAAGTGCAAGATCCACAAGAACAGATTGAGGAACCCGAGTCTGCTCCGCAGGCGACGTTCTCCAATGGAGAAGTAAACACACAACTCCGTAGATCTACGAGGGTCATCCATCCACCTGAGAGGTATGGGTTTGTGATTGAGAATCAGCAAACTGTCCAGGATGATGAACCAAGTAACTACGAGGAGGCAGTCAAGGATGTTGACTCCTCTAGATGGCTTGAAGATATGGAATCTGAAATGGATTCGATGTATCAAAACAAGGTATGGACCTTGGTTCTTAAACCGCAAGGAATAGTTCCTATCGGAAATAAATGGGTCTTTAAAAGAAAGACTGATGCGGATGGCAACGTTCAGACCTACAAAGCTAGGTTGGTGGCGAAAGGGTATCGTCAAAGACAAGGAGTTGACTATGATGAAACTTTCTCACCAATTGCCATTATCAAATCTATTATGATCATGCTTGCAATAGCAGCATACTATGACTATGAAATTTGGCAAATGGATGTCAAGACCGCCTTCTTGAATGGGTTCTTGAAGGAGGAAGTGTACATGACACAACCTGAAGGCTTTGAAATCAAAGATCAGGAGCATATGGTATGCAAACTACAAAGGTCAATATATGGGCTAAAGCAAGCATCAGGGAGTTGGAATATACATTTTGATGAAGTCGTTAAGAGTAACGATTTTATCAAGAACGAGGATGAACCTTGTGTTTACAGGAAGGTTAGTGGGAGTAATGTCATCTTCCTAGTACTTTAAGTAGATGACATATTGCTAATAGGAAATGACATCCCCACATTAAAAATAACGAAAGAGTGGCTTTCAGAAAACTTCACCATAAAGGATTTGGGAGAGGCAGCCTTTATACTTGGTATAAAGATCTATAGAGATAGATCCAAGATGTTGCTGGGTTTATCTCAATCCACGTATGTTGACAAGATGCTAAAGAGGTTTAGCATAGAAGGGTCGAAAAGGGGTTTTCTTCCTGTCAGTCATAGGGTACACCTATCAAGGGCTATGTGTCCTAAGTCACAGCCTGAGAAGGATAGCATGAGTGGAATTCCATACGCTTCGGCTATTGGATCCATCATGTATGCCATGATATGTATGAGACCAGATGTCTCATATGCTTTAAGCATTACAAGCAGATACCAGTCAAACCCTGGAGAGGGTCACTGGACGGCAGTCAAAACCATCCTTAAATACTTAAGAAGAATTAAGGATGCGTTTCTGATCTATGGTGGGGTTAATGAGTTAACAGTTAAAGGGTTCACTGATGCCAGCTTTCAGAGTGACAAGGATGACTGCAAGTCACAGTCAGGATTCGTATTTACCTTAAATGGTAGGGCGGTGTCTTGGAAGAGTTCCAAGCAGGAGACAACAGCAGATTCAACGACAGAAGCTGAATACATAGCTGCTTCAGAAGCAGCTAAGGAGGCCGTGTGGATCAAGAAGTTCATAAATAAACTAAGGGTGGTTCCAAGCGTTGATGAGCCTATACAGTTGCTTTGCGACAACACAGGAGCCATTGCGCAGTCAAAGGAACCTAGGTCTCATCAAAGATCTAAACACGTGCTCCGCAGATATCATCTGATTAGAGATCTCATTGATAGGAATGATGTAAAAATGCATTATGTTCCCACAGACGATAACCTGGCCGATTCTCTGACAAAGGCTGTTTCTCATAGAAAACATGATAGTCATTATGAGGCTTTGGGCATACGACTTAGGTCTGATTGGCTCTAGGCCAAGTGGGAGCTTGTTAGTATATGAGTGTCCTAGAGATAATCTTTTGATTAAATACAGGACACTAGATGTGAACTTTGTTTGTCGCAAATAAATAAAAGCACTATTTATCCAGTTTCTAATTGTGTCTCGATATTATTGTTAATATTATATGAACGAACTGGATAAACCCCTTGGAATAGAACAGGTATCTCTTGAGTATCTGTGATGAGATCACGATCATGAGGATTCAAGGATATCGTATGTCTATTCCTAATTATATGTTCCTAGTCTAGAGACACTGAGATTGGGGATCAGTGATCTCGGGTAAGACTAGTACGACTTATCTACTTGTATATGGATACAAGGTAAAGACCTCATGAGCTACAGATATGGAGATGTCTTAGCTAAAGTCGTGGGTGGACCTATAAGAGTATAGCTCGCACTGAACAGACCCAAAAAGAGACTTTATGAGGAAATCTCACAGATAGTGTCATTAGAGTAATCTCTTTATATTTGGGTATGTCTTTCCTTAGACCAGAAGTTTTACCTAGACTGTGTTCTAGAAGGCATGTTTTGATTGTATGCCTCGTCTTCCTGAAACATGGAGACTCATAGGTATACTGTTGGGCGTGTCCTGAAAGGGCACAGTGTTAGGGTAATAAGCTGAAGGAATTCGTCAAATATTTGTGAGAGATTACGTTACCTATAAACCGGAGAAATCGGGATGACATTTACAAGGACTCGGGAATCTATGCATAGTAAAAGAGATCATGAGATGATCTGCCTTTAGAGTCATTAAATTGAAGATTCCCTATTTCGAATAAAGCTTACCCTAAACCGCAGGGGTTGATACATTTCCTTACCCTAGGTTAATGGGAAGATAACCGAGACGAAGGGAAATACATACGGCAACCAAATATGTGCAATAGGATGATCAAGTCATTAATCTGACTAGTTATGGGGCAACAAAGCATTGCTAGTAGGGGTGTTAACGGGCCGAGCCGAACCGAGCTTTGATCTTAACGGGCCAAGCCTGTATTTAAACGTGTCCGACTGGCCTTAGCCTGTTACCTGTCACGAATACAATATTGGCCTGCGGCCTGGTTTATTTACAAAAAATAAAAGCCTGTGTGAAGCCTGTCTTAGCCTGTTAACATGTTAAAGAATAAAAATAAGAGAACAAAATTCCACAAAAAATCAATTTCCAGATAGAAACCTTAGCTTCCAATTTGCAGCAATAATTTACAAAGTCTACAATAAATAAATAAAAATTAAAGTGAGAGAAGGTAGATAACAAGTTATATTATCTTAGCCCATTATAAAAAAAAGTGTCAACAAAAATAAAAAATAAAAAAATAATTTGATACAAACAAGTAGTGCACAGTGGGACGAATGAGTTTTTGTGGGTTTGTTTGTGTGAAGGAGGATGAAGGATAATATAGAACAACACTAGTAATTCCATAAATATACATAAATTCAATTTATATCCAAATAGCATAATATAGAACAAAATCATTCAAAAAGTATGTTAAACCAATAAAATGGGGTGAAATAAATTGATGAGAGAGAGAGTTATTACAAGTAGTATAAAAAATATAAATAAATATTTATAGACTAGGCTAGCCTGGGAGGCTCTAAGGCCGAGCTTATGAATTAGAGCCTGAGGCCTTTTTATTAAACGAACTTTTATACAAGTCCAAGCCTGGTTCCAACACGAGCTTTTATTAAACGAGCTCAGGCCTTTACGAGCCGAGCCAAAGGCCCCTGGCTCGTTTACCACCCCTAATTGCTAGTGCTCTGTGTTGTCATTAATTGGATTGTGGGCTTGTTGGGCCCGAGCCGATTTATGTCAGAGGCTAAGTTGAACCTATAAAAGGGGAGAGAGGACTATATATCTCAATGTGGGACTATATATCTCAACAATACATCCAAATTAAAATGAAGATAGACAGTTCTATTTTATTCCCTTCGAATCAACCCTCTCTCTCTTTCTCTTTCTTTCACAAATGTATTCCCACATACATTCTGTTACAGTTTAATTTAAAGGTTGTCAAATTGGATCAGGTTTGATGAAAATTCAGGAAATGCCTATAATCCCCACTTTAAGGGTCAAAAACTTTGTGATTGATATGTCATCTTCAAATCAAATGAAGTTCCCCGCAGTGTGTACACACACATTGGTGATGTTGGTGGTCTTATTCAAACATTCCACTAAAATCTTATTGGAAAAATGAACAAAAATGCGAATCTTCACCAATCACCATCTTTAAACAGCTCCCTTTCTTTCTCGCATCAAGTGTCCAATAACAATACGCTATTATTCTTCCCTTAATCCTTCCCCTTGCTTGCTCACTTATATATTATTATATTTTTTTCCTTTTTGTAAAAAAAAAAAAAATGCCAAACGAACCCTCAGCATTAGCGAAGAAATCGAGGTCATGGGACCAACCCATGCATCCACCATTTGATGATTAATCTCGTCAAATCTCTCTGAGAGATTAGGTTATCTGTAAACCGGAGAAATCGGGATGACATTTACAGGGACTCGGGAATCTATGCATAGTAAAAGAGATCATGAGATGATCTGCCTTTAGAGTCAGTAAATTGAAGATTCTCTATTTCGAATAAAGCTTACCCTAAACCGCAGGGGTTGATACATTTCCTTATCCTAGGTTAATGGGAAGATAACGAGACGAAAGGAAATACATACGGTAACCAAATATGTGTAATAGGATGATCAAGTCATTAATCTGACTAGCTCTGGGGCAACAAAGCATTGCTAGTGCTCTGTGTTGTAATTAATTGGGTTGTGGGCTTGTTGGGCCCGAGCCGATTTATGTCAGAGGCTAAGTTGGACCTAATGGGTCACACACTAACACCTTGTAGTGATGATGAACTAGCTTTAAAAGGTACTGATAATGGTTGTTAGCCTAAGAAGCTGTTTGGAAACCCACCTGATGGGTAAAGGGCGCATGGAGCAAAGTAATGGGCTTGGATAGTCCAAGACATTACTAATTAATTTAATTAGTTAAATTAATTATCAAACATTTAAATTTTGAATTTGGAATTTGAAATTCGAATTTTGAATTTGAAATTTGAAATTTGAATTTTGAAATTGGATTTTAAATTTTGAATTTTGAATTTAAATGTTTGAACATTTGAATTCAAGTGTTTGAATTCGAATTTGAATTGGCTATAAAAAGTTTTTTCATAACAAAAGGATAAGATGAGATCTTGTTATAACAAATCCCCTGCATTAAGTAAAGATATTTGATCTTATCCAATGAAGTGAGTGGTGTTGCAAGTTAGTGTCATCTTGTCAACTAAATGTGTTCCAATTCTGATTTGGTTGGTTAAGCGAAACAGTGAGTTAGTTGGTTAAAATTTGAATGCAACTACTCAACGTATCTGGACTCATATTGGGACTGATTGGGGCGCATGAAAGGCTGGTCATGTGATGACCATTAGGTCAGAATCTTGAAAGGATAATGACCTAATATTATAAGGATTCAAATGAAAGATAGTTAGCAATCTTGAATTGCGACAATTCCTTGATTCCCTCCAACCATGCGCACATTTGGTGAGATTTTCAAATAAGAAAATCTTCTCATTCTCTCCCTACTAAGAACCACTTATGCGCACAAAGGGAGGAATTTTTTCTTCCTTAGGGTTTTCACAAAAACCTAGCCAATTCTCTTCATCTTATGTGCCACACTCAAGTGGAGTTTTCATGTTGAAGACTTCACTTTTCTAAACACCAAACCTAGCCTCCACCTTCACCAATTGAGCCCATAGCATGCCTCACTGTGGTGATCTTCTGGTGGCTTTCAAGAATGTGTTTTTGCATCATTGACAAAGGGTGGTGTGGATCAACATTAGAGGGTTTGAACCCTTCAAACCTGACAAGTGACCTCTCTGACGATCAGGCCGTAAACAAGGTAACATCATGTTGTCTTAAAGCATGAGTCATTATTTGCATGTGTGTTTCCGCGAGGAAAATTTTTGTTTTTCCCTCTCACATGCATCGGCCTTCAAGGCCAGTTCTACTTTCAAGTGGTATCAGAGCCCAGTCGTTTTACCATCGGCGGGTGATGGTACCTTGTTTGTGAAAAGTGTTTTTCACGGTCAAAATCTTTAAAGAGTTAAATTTTAAATTCTGCACATGGATTTTGAATCACAAATGCTTTAAGGTGTTAAAAAAAAAATTTTATGAACATGTAAATTCGATTGCTATGTTCATAAAACTATATGCATCATGGTTTCGTTTCTTTTTGTTTATGAAAGTTTTAAAAGGAGACACCCTTTTTGAAAGGGATGATTCGGCCATGAAGGGTACTAAGAGTACCTTGAATGTTTTCTTGTTTTTCTCCATGAATTGTATCATGAGCATTGCATGAAATTTTTTGTCACAAAATTTATCATATACATGCATATATGATTTGGCCATGAAAGAGTTTATGGCTGCATACATGGTTTAATTTTGTTTACTTTGAGAAAGAATTGACAAAATTTGAATTATAAAATATTGTTTATATTTCGGCTATTAAGAGAAAATTGAGAATTTGAATCTTGATTTTATTTTGATGTTTAAATGTTAAATATCAAAATATATGTGAAAAATATTATGAGATAATATGATGTTTGTGTTTGCAAGTTTTTGAATCTTTCAGGTACAAACAGGAAGGGGATGGTCATGGTGTCCGATTTGAAATTTCGAATTTTAAAATTAATGTGTAATTTACTCTGTTGATTTACAGTTGTAATTTGTAATTTCAAATTTTTGTAATTTTGTCCCTCCAAAGATGTTTTGGAGTTTCTTTAATTATATGTAATTAGAGAATTAGGCTAGTGGCGTATAGACGACAAGCAGTCGTTGCTTGAGAAGCAAGATGGACAAAAATGCGAGCACCATGACTGTCTCAAATAAACTGTTTATTTGCATGTATGCTTAGAACGTCTAGTATGCATGAATTGGACAAACCGCGTTTGTATGGTTATTATGTTTTTCCAATTGCGACTAGTGCAAACCGATAGATGTTTGACATAGGTTACGACTAGCATGATAGCTTACAACATGCGTTTGATGAGACCTAATTAACCCTAAATAAAATGAACTCTTTAAAGGAATAAATTATTAAGCGTGTGATTACCTCCCACCACCAATACTACTCAAACCTCTTCTACATAGTGATGCTCCACAACTCAGTTGGGACCCACTGTTTCGTTGAGCTAGAGTAGTGTTAGAAGTGTAAGACACTTGGGGTGCTGGTTTAAATGCTTAACTAAGACATAAGTTGCAGGCTCAGCCGGGCTTATGTGCTTAGGGTAATGGTGCTAGGTTGGTTGCATGAGATGCACCACTAAGTGACAAGGAGTTGTCAACCTAATGTTAAGATAGGGTATGAGATACTGTTGATAAGGATCAACCCATTATTTAAATTAATCTTGTGGTCTCAGACGGAGATTAAAATAAATAATTGCACTCTTAATCCCACTAAGGTAAAATCTAAAAGTATATTAACCCTGAGTCAAATAGTAAGGGTCATTGACTTAGATAAAATAGTGGGAGGGGCAAGTTATTTAAAGTCTTTAATAATTTGCTTTTAACTACATAACCGTATATTAACTAAAATCATCTTTACATCTTTTTCAGCTTTTAGTATGACTAATCCACTGTCACCGCGTCCAATTCTCGATACGAATAAACTGACCGGTTCAAACTTTATGGATTGGTATCGGAACCTAAGAATTGTTCTAAGGGCCGAAAAGATTGCTTACGTTCTAGATGCTGCATTACCCGTAGCTCCTAGGGAAGGGGAAGAAGGGTTCACGGAATTTGATTTCGTAACCCACCAACAGCACATGGATGACAATGTGAAGGCAGTTTGCATCATGTTGGCATCCATGTCGCCTGAACTGCAAAAGCAGCATGAGCATATAGATGCTCCCTCTATTATCATGCATCTCAAAGAGTTGTATGATATTAAAGGCAAGCATGAGAGGTATGAGGCCTCTAGAGAATTGTTCTCTTGTAGGATGTCTGTAAGCAGTCATGTTCTTAAGATGATCGGACTGATTGAGAAGCTAGGAAACCTAGGCTTCATCATGGATGCTGAACTAAGTAATGACTTAGTCCTCACCTCACTTCCACCTTCCTTCAGTTAATTCATAATGAATTACAACATGCATGGGATGCAAGTGAGCTTGCCTGAATTGTTAAGTATGTTAACAACTGCTGAGGTGTCTATCAAGAAGGATAGGACATAGGCTCTTTTGATTGGTGGGCCTAACAAGGCCAAGGGAGAAAAACTAGCCATTTATAGCTGTTATTTTCGTCCTCTGGTGCAATAGGAATCGATTCCCAATGAGTGGGGATCAATTCCCAACTCTTCAGATGAGTGGGAATCGATTCCTGCTCACAAGGAATCGATTCCCAACCTGTTAGAAAGGTTAGAAATACGTTTGTAACTATTTTAAAACCTTTTCAAACATGTTTTTATAAATGCGTGATGCTATGAATCCTTTGTGTAGTCAAATGATAGTTTAATACATGTATTTCAACAGAAATATGTTTTAGCTTATTTATACAAGAAGTCAGTTACCCTCACAATTAATTCTAAGTCCTAAAGTATATTACTTGAAAATTCTTGGACTTAGATTCTTCTCTTGAAGCTTGAATCTTGAAGGAATTCATGAGCGTTAGTTGTTTGTTTCTTTTTGATTGTTGCAACTTGAAGCCTTCCTTCTATGCTTTATTTGTTATCATCAAAATCCTAGAATCTTTATGTTCTGCATTGGTTCCACAGTTACTATGTTTACTAGTGAGAATTTCTCAGAATGGCGTGAACAAGTCAATTTTCATTTAGGTGTTATGGATCTTGACTTGACACTCACTGCTATTACTGAAACTAGTAATGAGGAAGAGAAATCTCACCATAAGGCATGGAATCGAAGTAACAGATTGAGCTTTATGTTCATTAAGATGAATGTTTCCAACAACTTGTAGGGATTTGTTACGATCCGAACTATAAATCCAAATGAAGATTGTTTTCTCTTTACGGGAAACAGAAAGAAATCATCGATTGAAGGCATAGGGACTTATCGTCTGGTCTTAGATAGTGGCTATCACTTAGACCTATTACGCACCCTTCATGTACCTTCATTATCTAGGAACCTTATTTCAGTTTCTAGGTTGGATGTTAATGGTTTTAAACTTATGTTTGGATCTGATTATTTCAATTTATATAAGAATACTGATGTTGTTGGTTCTAGTATTCTGATTGATGGTTTTTATAGATTGAAATTGAATGAGTCTTATGCTTAATCACTGCTTAATATTGTTTATAATGTTGGATTTAAGCGTAACATAGAGAATGAGAATTATGCTTTCCTATGGCATAAAAGATTGGGTCATATATCCAAAGAAAGAATAATGAGATTGGTGAAGAATGATATTTTGCCAAATTTAGATTTTACTGATCTTGAATTATGTGTGGATTGCATTAAGGGAAAGAAAATAAAACATAACAAGAAAGATGCCACAAGAAGCACCCAACTTCTAGAGATTATACACACTGATATTTGTGGACCTACGGACACTCCAGCTTTTAATGGAGAAAGAGATTTCATTACCTTTATTGATGATTTTTCACGTTATGGTTACCTCTATGTGCTTTATGAAAAATCTCAATCAGTAAATGTCCTAGAGACATTCATTAAGGAGGTTGAGAGGTAGTTAGATAAAAAGGTGAAAATCGTAAGGTCATATAGAGGTGGTGAATATTACGGGAAATATAATGAGTCAAGACAATGTCCAGGTTCATTTGCGAAATTTCTCAAAGAGCATGGCATATGTGCACAGTATACTATGCCAGGCACACCACAACAAAATGGTGTGACAGAAAGGCGTAACCGAACATTAATGGATATGGTCATGAGCATGATGAGTAACTCCTCATTACCCAAAAATTTGTGGACTTATGCGCTTAAAAGTGAGACCTACTTGCTGAATAGGATTCCTAGTAAGGCAGTTCAAAAGACTCACATTTGAATTGTGGACGGGAAGGAAACCTAGCTTAAGGCACCTGCATGTTTGGGGTTGCCCAGCTGAAGCAAGGATTTATAATCCACATGAACAAAAGTTAGACTCTCGAACGATTAGTGGATACTTTATTGGTTATCATGAGAAGTCTAAAGGGTATGTATTTTATTGTCCGAACCATAGTTCGAGAATTATGGAAACTGGTAATGCAAGATTCATTGAGAATGGCAAAGTTAGTGGGAGTTCTAAAAGGGAAATTGTGGAAATAAAGGAGATTGGGGTAAATGGTTAATTGCCTATAATTGTTACTCCATCTACTAAATTCCCTAATGTTGTTCCAGTTATTGTAGAACAAGATGACAACACTGGACAACATTTGAATGAAGAAGTACTTCTAGCAGCTGCTAACTTGCAGAATACTAATGCATAAGAACCACATGAAATAGAATTAAGAAGATCCCAAAGGGAACGTAGGCTAGCTATTTCGAATGATTATGTGGTTTACCTGCAGGAGTCAGATTATGACCTTGGGATCAATAAAGACCAGTTTCATTTTCATAAGCCATAAAAAGTATAGAATCCGATAAATGGATCGAAGCTATGAAAGAAGAGCTAAAATTCATGGATCAAAATGATGTATGGGATCTCATCGAATTACCTGAAGGTTCCAAAAGAGTCGGTTGTAAGTGGGTCTTTTAAGACGAAACGCGACTCTAATGGTAATATCGATCGATATAAAGCTAGACTTGTTTTCAAGGGTTATACTCAGAAAGATGGCATTGATTATAAAGAAACATTTTCACTTGACTCGAAAAGAGATTCATTAAGGATAATTATGGCATTAGTGACTCATTATTATTTAGAGCTACATCAAATGGATGTGAAAACGGCCTTTCTTAATGGTGACCTTGAGAAGGAAGTTTATATGGATAAACCTAAAGGTTTTTCCAAGGAAAGTGAAAGAAAATTAGTGTGTAAACTCAAGAGGTCAATATATGGACTTAAGCAAACATCCCGACAATGGTATATCAAGTTCAATACCATTATTACATCTTTTGGATTTGTTGAAAACACTGTTGATCGGTGTATTTACCAAAAGATCAGTGGGAGTAAGTTTGTTTTCTTAGTTCTTTATGTTGACGACATCTGACTTGTTGCAAATGATTTGAGTATATTGCGTGAGACTAAGGATTTTCTCTCAAAGAATTTTGAAATGAAAGATATGGGACATGCGTCCTATGTGATTGGAATAGAAATATTATGTGATCGATCACAAGGATTGTAACATCCCGCATAATTAGTAGAATACGTAAGTACTATATGCTATATGTAGACATGTGAATTTAATCATATAAGTAATGTGAGTATGTGTTATAGGACCTTAGTGTTCATTGGACTTTGGTAGTGGGCTAGTGTGTGTGTGTGGACTTGTTGCTAGTGGACTTGTCATTGGATCCTTTTGTGTGTGTGGCCAATGGCCCAAGAATGGCTCTTGGATCAAGCTAATTCAGCCCAAGGTTGTGTCCACCCTTATCTCCCCTAAGCCTTGTTCAACTAAGGTGTCTTGTGTAACAAGTAACTCTCACATGGCAAGGATAATTCCCACTCTTTCATGCGCTCAAAGGGGAAGTGATTAGGACTTAGTAAGCTGCCATTTTCTCTTGTTAAACCGCCACCTCACCTTGTTTATGCATCACTTGATTTAAACCTCATTGCATGGAAGACACATGGACCTTTGAGCATGATTTTAGGCTGCATACTTCTCCATTTAGGCGCACATGGAGGGGCTTTGGTGCAGATTTTTCTTATGACACAAACTGCCTAACTTGTTGACTTGGAGAACCCTCTTGCACTTCCATCATGAGGCTGCCATGTGCAGATTTTTACAAGCTTTTTGTAGCCCATCATGAGCCAAATCTCCTTCTTTCTTCCACATGCATCTTAAGTAAGATCTTGGGGCTGCATCTTCATCATTTATGCGCACAAGACAGCCCCAAAATGAGTCTTTAGGCTGCCACAAATCTGCACCCATGATGCACCTCTTTCCCCCTCATCATTTGCGCACCTAGGCTGCCTAAATGCAGATTTTTGGGCTGCCACATAGTTGTTTTACTTGTTGACTTGGCAAAGCTCTTACATGTGCTCATGATGCATCTATTCCACCCCACTCCATGCGCATAACTTGGTCAATTGTGCAGAAAATTCTGACTTAGAAGCTTAACTCAAATCTGAACCATCTCCTCACCTCCTTGCATGTGAATAGAGTACATTAGAAGAAACCTTGTGTGCAGCCCCATCCCCTCAAGTAATCAGATTTGTCATAATGCTTAATCATGCCACCTCTCCTCACTCTCTCTTTAAATTTGCGCACAAGAGGGGGCTGCCCCATTCACTTGTGCAGCCAACTCCTCTCCCCTCTCCCTCACACTCTAGCTTAGCATTACAAGAACCTTAGGAGGAAGAAAGACCAAGCCAACTCCCTCCTTCCCTCACCTTAAAACCGTGGCCTAGACACAAGTGGAGTGTGAGTTTCTCCTCTTGGAAGCTGTCCTAAGGTGCCCTCCTCACCATTCATGCGCATAGATCACCATAGGAAGTGAGGACTTGTTGTGAAGTAAAGCTAGAAGGAGTGTGTGCTACAAGAGGTAGGCCTTGAACTTAGAACATTTTCATTGTAACCATGTATGCATGCTTGAATGTCTCCTTGAAAATGTGTTGCTTTGGATCTTGATTGAGCATGGTTAAAGTATAAGTATGGAGCCATTTTATGATGAGTTGTATGCATAAAGATCTCATGGTTATGCTTAAGATTATATGCCACTGTTTTCTTGTATGATTATGCCACTGTTTTGGAGAGAAATGTGCCACTGTTTTGAAGGTGAAATGCCCACTGTTTCGGTTCCTCAAAGTCACCCTTATATGCCACTGTTTCTGCACATTACATGCCACTGTTTCTGCACACATATGCCACTGTTTCTGCACATTATATGCCACTGTTTCTGCACATATACGTCACTGTTTTAGTGCTCCCTAAGCCACTGTTTTTATGCATAAAAGGCCATTGTTTTAGTCATCAAATGTCACTGTTTCCATGCTTAAAATGCCACTGTTTTTATGCATAAAAGGCCACTGTTTTAGTCATCATATGCCACTGTTTTTATGCATAAAATGCCACTGTTTAAGTCATTCCATGCCACTGTTTTTATGCATAAAAATGCCACTGTTTTAGTCATTCTATGCCACTGTTTGTATGCATAAAATGCCACTGTTTTAGTCCATAATATGCCACTGTTTCAATGTACAAAAACCGAGATTTATGCCACTGTTTTGGAAGTCCAAAGTGCCACTGTTTCTATTTTAAAAACGTCACTGTTTCTGTTTAAAACGTCACTGTTTTGCTGCTGTAAACACTGCTGTATGCTCACTGTTTTGCTGCTGTAAACACTGTTGTATGCTCACTGTTTTGCTGCTGTAAACACTGCTGTATGCTCACTGTTTTGCTGCTGTAAACACTGCTGTATGTTCACTGTTTTGCTGCTGTAAACACTGCTGTATGCTCACTGTTTTGCTGCTGTAAACACTGCTGTATGATCACTGTTTTCCACTGTAAGACACTGCTGTATGCTCTCTGTTTCTGCTGTAAATAGCCACTGTAAATGATTAGTTGTAATTGATTTAGGTGCGCTTAAGAAGTGAGATACTTCGCTGCTGTTTGGTAATATTTAAGGCAAGCAAAGGTAAGTGTCAGGCGATGATGCCTAATGTGACTATTGACTACTGGTATAGAATTGTAACATGATGCTCCATATACCGTAAAAATATTATGTTCCATTATAATGAAAGGAAACTGCCGAAAATGTGCCGTGATGGCTATATGACTATGAGGTAAAGACGTTATGTGGCAGCATAACGCATATGAAAGGTATATAAGCATGCATCTTACATCATACCGCATTTTTACGCCTTGTGTGTGAAAGCATAGCATGACATGCATGTATCAAGATCATATAGGCCTTGTGAAGAATAGTTATGTACAGGACCATGTGTTTGAGCAAGCATCATATAGGCATCCCCAAGGTACCGGGGTATGGGACACTTGGCATCAGTCCGCATAGGCCCACAGATGGAATCCACATGGAGCTCAGGTGCCAAGGGATATATGATTCCACTGTGAAGTGCGCGCACGACGGTGCTAAAAGCGCAAAGGAAAGGCGTTATATACGCAATATATGAATATGATAAAAAGGAAAAGGAAAAGGAACAAGGATATGTTGAAGTGACTGTTTATGATTTTGTGCCCCGTTAATACTGTTATATTACTGGTTTTATTGCCACACTACTGGGATTATTCTCACCCCTTCGGGGCTGCTATTTTCCTAAATGGCAGGAGGACATAAAAGCACATGAAGGAGTAATATTTTGCTGTTGATTGCTGATGCGTGGATTATCACTGTTGCTGTTTGTTTAAATGGATGACTGTAATGATTAATGTTTTGGTACTCTTGGATGACTGTAGTCTTAATCATCTTTATGTTAGCTTGAACTTCTATGAACAGCAGCTATTTTGGAAAACCTTTATGAAAAGAACTTAAGTGCTAAAATTTTTATACGGACTTGTATACTGCTATGAGGTTCTTTGTTAGCTCATGTGACGTTAACGACTCTAATTCTGCTTAGCAAACGACTCTCTTGGATGCATACAAGGGAGGGCGTTACACTAATTGGTATCAGAGCAGTTTGGTCCATGGATTTGCTTGTGTTTGATTGAATTGATTGTTGTTTGTGTTTATCTGCTGATTGACTGTCTAAATGTGCTATAGTTTAAGTATATGTTAGCTAGGATAGTTAGATTGTTTAGACTGTTCTGTGATAAGACACGGATGCATAGCTAACTTGTCCGAATTGAACTCGAGTACCTACTTGGGACTGCTGCCATGAATAACTTGCGGTGAGCCTGATCAACTCATTTCCTGATATTGTGAGTGCAGAATCATGGCGGGTGGTCGCGGTTCAACTCGGGGAAGGACTGGCGATGCGGAAGAGGATCTTATCACTACCATTGGGGGACTGGCAACGTTTATCCAGAATATGAGCCAAGAATGGCGCGACCATAGGCAACAGAATCAGAACCAACCCCCACTGCATGAAAATGCAGAAGAAATTGCCCGTCGGAGGTTGAAAGACTTCCGCAACTTCCAACCACCTACCTTTGAGGGTGAGGACAACCCTGAGGCTGCAGCAAAGTGGCTGCAGATGATCGAGCATATCTTTGAACGCATGGCATGCCCGGAAGCGCAGAAGACTGAGTACGCGTCGTACCAGCTGATGGGAGAAGCTTTAACATGGTGGACTGGTGCGAGGGCTCTGCTGAGAGCTCAGGACGTGGAACTAACATGGGCCGTGTTCAGACAAGTATTTCTGGATAAGTATTTTCCTAAGGCAATGCGAAGGATGAAGCACACTGAACTGCTGTCGCTCAGGCAGGGTAACATGACGGTTAATGAGTATATTGCAAAGTTTGGGCAGCTGATCGAGTACGCCAACTTTGACCGGAACATTTATGATGAAGAATGGCAGGTGGAGAAGTTCGAGAGCGGATTGCATCCGGAAATCCGCAAGCTCATCTTGACGACGGCTAATCGTACACTTCCGGAACTCATCAACCAGAGTCGTCAGGCAGAAGGAATCATTCTGGAGGCCAAGAACTTGAACAAGCCACCACCACAATTCCACGGAGGAAACCGAGCAGGCAGATTCTTCAGGACGGCACCGGGTAGGGGTCGAGGCAGAGGTACGCAGTTGCAGGCGCGGCCTGGAAACTTTAAGAGAAACTTTACGGTGGGTCAATCGTCGACTGGACGTCAGGGCGCGACTGTTTGTGCCACATGTGTAAAGAATCATTTTGGGGTCTGTCGCAAGAACAACAATGCATGCTTCAGATGCGGCCAGCAAGGTCATTTTGCTTACAAGTGCCCCCAGAACGCTGATCAACAGCCTCCGCAAGCACGGGTGTTCACACTGGATGCGAATGAAGCGCAGAAGTTTCCCAACCTGATCAAAGGTAATGTCACTTTGAATGGTCACCCAATTTCTGTTATCTTTGATTCTGGAGCGTCTGGCTCTTTTATGGCAAAGCATACTGCCTTGAGAATAGGCATCACCCCAACCCCGTTACCTCATGAGTTACACATCAGCACACCTACTGGTGGATCGTGCACAGCTTCGGAGATCTGCAAAGGTGTTATCTTGCAGTATGAAGGAAACACGTATACAGTTAACTTGGTGGTCCTGCCGGTATTCAACTTTGATGTGATTATCGGTATGGACTGGTTGACGGAAAACGGGATAACTTTGGATTGTCGAGCGGGGAAAGTCGTTGTTCCTGCGAAAGATGGTAATTTTCAACCTTTCTCTCTCATTTCCTTATTGCAAGTTAGAAAAGAGCTCCGCAAGGGAGCAGCAGGATATCTTTTGTCGATCGAGGCTGAGACCTCGGTTGACAATCAAATTCAGAATGTACCTGTAGTTAGAGAATTCGAGGAGGTATTCCCGGATGAAATACCTCGATTGCCTCCTCATAGGGAAATAGAATTTTCCATCGAACTTGTTCCTGGAGTCGGACCAATCTCCATTGCCCCGTATCGTATGGCACCGTTGGAACTGCGCGAGTTGAAGAAGCAGATAGAAGAGCTCTTGGCCAAGGAATTCATCAGACCGAGTACTTCTCCATGGGGTGCTCCAGCCATCTTGATTAAGAAGAAGGATGGAAGTTTACGTCTGTGTGTAGATTACCGCCAGCTGAACAAAGTAACGGTGAAGAATAAGTATCCGCTACCGAGGATCGACGATTTGATGGACCAGTTGAGAGGAGCCAGAGTCTTTTCCAAGATAGATTTACGATCAGGATACCATCAGATCCGGGTCAAACCGGAGGATATTCCGAAAACCGCTTTTAGGACTCGTTATGGGCACTACGAATATCAGGTGATCCCATTCGGACTTACGAATGCTCCAGCGGTATTCATGGACTACATGAACCGCATCTTCCGCCCGTTTCTTGATCAGTTCGTTATTGTGTTTATCGACGATATCCTGATTTACTCGGCTAATGAAGAGCTGCACGCGGAACATCTGAGGATTGTCTTGCAAATCTTGAAGGAGAAGCAGTTGTACGCGAAATGGTCGAAGTGCGAGTTTTGGCTTAAAGAGGTCCAGTTTCTGGGCCATGTCATTTCATCAGAAGGTATCGCGGTGGACCCCAGCAAGGTTGAAGCTGTTATGAATTGGGAACGACCCAAGTCTGTCACCGAAGTAAGAAGTAGGGGTGGCAATTTGTGTCCCGACCCGCGAACCCGACCCGGACCCGACACGAAATTTTCGTGTATGGGTCAACCCGTTTAATAAATGGGTCGTGTACGGGTTGGGAAAAAAATAACACACCAAATTCGTGTCGGGTCACGGGTCAACCCGTGAACCCACATTGACCCGTAAAACATGGTATAAAAGGCAAAATAATACCTAGGTCACGGGTCTCCTTCAGCGCCGCTGCTCTCTCCACTTTTCGCTTCAGTTTGTTGCCGCTCTCTTATCTTTCGTTCCATACGTGCAAACCGAACCCTAGCTCTTTCAAATCCCACTTCTCTCTTGCGAGTTGCGAATCTCGTAAAGTGCAGAGCCCAGTGCTATTCACCAATCTCAGATCTGTTATTTAGAAACTCGAAGCGGTTGGAGTTGGTGTTTGGATTTTCTTTTATTTTTAGGGATTGAAGGTTCTTTGGATTTGATTTGTTTTTTTCTTGGATTTTTAATTGGTGTATGGTTTGAGGTAGGTTTGTTATTGTTCTTCTTATTTTTGTCTCAGCAAACTGATTGGATTAAACGGTTGAGCATTTATGATTGATTCAAACGCGCATTTCGGAACTTCTTTTGGAGGTGTAGATTGGATTGTCGACCATTGTTGTTGTTTTCATTTCTATTTTAGTGTTTTCCAGTGTGCATTTTCAATCTCAAACCAAAACTAGCAACGGAAGATCGAATGCAAGAAGGAAAAATTCGTCTCTGTTAATTCAATCTGGTGGGTTGTCTTCTCAAACCAAAGAAAAAGACGCGGACATCATTTTTCTCCGTCAAGGTATGAGTCTATGACTGATGGTTTTGTTGTTCTTCCTCTGCTTGTGGTGTTTTGACATTTATCTACCTTTTGCTTCTAATGTAAAGGATTTCTGATTCTGTAATTAAAAAACCCAATTTTATTTAGGGTTTGATTTAGGGGCCAATTGGTTTTAGATGAAAGTCTGTGCTTTGAGATCTATGCTTTCTGAATCCTGAATATTCATATATTCATATCCTGAATAGTGAGCCACTTTCTGAATCCTGAATATTCATATATTCATATCCTGAATATTCGATCCCCATTTTTGGAAATCTCAAGAGCCACTTTCTGAATTCTGATATACTATTTATTGATTTAGTAATAAATTTCAGATTCTTCTTTCGGCCAAGTTGATATCATTGGGAGAAGACGATTGGTTAGGTTTTTCGTAAATTTCAGCTTCCGCTTTCAACCCTCCTTCCTGTACTTATCTGTAGGTTTTTTTTTTCCCCCTTTTGTTAAGTCTTTGATGTTGTTGTTGCACTCACTCATTGAAAATATCAGAGCAAACTAATTTCATCTATACCTTAATCTGGAACAAATAAATATACACATACCATAAAATATACAATATACACATACCATAAAATATTCCGATAAGTAGAGACAGAAACACTGTCACATAGACAGAGTATTTGGCAGCTCTCGGATGTCGAAGTCCAAGTTCATTGGAAACTCTCACACTGAAAATAAGAAAAAACACAAACATGAACCACACATGACTAACAGAAAAACCTTCATTGCAACCAATGCTAATAGTATGAAGTTGTTATACATAGCAGACGTAGACCTGAAACAGATTCAGATCAAGGAACCTAGCATGTAGGTACCTTGGAATTTCATTAATCATAAATTGGAATAGAAAACAATAAGACATACCTGATACCATAAACTATAATAGTTGAGGTGAATTTGTGTAAAAAAAGGTGTTAAAGGTGATCTGTACTGTATGCATAAAAAATTAGATAAAAAAAATATTAAGAAATTATTATTTGTAATTGTAATATATGCTCCATTAAAGTGGAACCGGGTTAGTGGGTTCCACTATCAATGAAATGATGGAGAAAAATATCTAAGAGGAGTTAGCTTTCTCGTGGGCGATGTCAGTTTTGGTCTGCAAATAAGATCCATGAGATTTGACATTTCTGGAAATTCCTTATCCGTCACTGTCCCTTTTAGTGGAGACTTGAGTTGAGGTTCTGTTCAGTTTTCATTAGCTTTTATTTCATGGGTACTTTGCCTTTTTGATCAGCTTTTTTTTAGCTTTCTGAATTTTGCTTTCTCATTTGTAGAATAGATATTATAACTTCTCTTTTTTTACATGTAGATGGACTTTGAATCACAAAACAGCACTCAAATGATGGATCGGGAGGTTGATGTTCAAGATGCAAATGTTGAGGGTGATAATATAGCCGGGTCAGCAAACACAAACGTGCCAACA
Source organism: Gastrolobium villosum (assembly GCA_032173675.1). Classification (NCBI taxonomy): domain Eukaryota; kingdom Viridiplantae; phylum Streptophyta; class Magnoliopsida; order Fabales; family Fabaceae; genus Gastrolobium; species Gastrolobium villosum. The sequence goes on from JAVKPL010002794.1 coordinate 37,403, forward strand.
AAGAAATCGAGAAAGTTAGTATCCAAGGTTTGGCAACACTTCGAGCGCATTCCAATAAATAAGGATGGATGTAAAATTCAAGCCAAATGTAAGTATTGTGATCAATTATACATGGCTGATAGTAAATATGGCACTGGTAATTTAAAATGACATTTGGATGGATGTGTGAGAAGAGATACTAGGGATGTTGGGCAGATGATGCTTATAAATCAAAATAGCTCCTTAAGTTTAGAGCCTAAATTTGACCATGAGAAATTTAGGGAGTTATTGATAGCTGCCATTATTATGCATGATTTGCCATTTCAATTTACTGAATGGCAAGGCATTAGAGCTCTTCTTCTATATTTGCGTGCGGATTTGAATATTATAACTAGAAACACAGTGAAGGCTGATTGTGTTAAGTTGCATAAAAGGGAGAAAGATAGATGTTTGAATATGTTAAAGGAGAATCCCAGTAGAGTTAGTTTAACATCTGATTTGTGGACTTCTTTAAACACTGATGGATTTATATGTTTGACTACACATTTTGTTGACAAGAGTTGGCATCTGCATAAAAGAGTTCTAAATTTTGGGTTTATGCCACCACCACATACTGGAATCTCATTGGCTGAAAAAATCCACACCTTTTTGAAGGATTGGGGGTTAGATGGGAAGATTTTTTCAATTACATTAGATAATGCTTCTCCAAATGATGTTTGTGTTCACTTTTTGAGAGATCAACTGTTGATTGGAGGTGGACTTTTATGCAATGGTGAGTTTTTTCACGTGAGATGTTGTGCTCACATATTAAATTTGATAGTTCAAGAAGGATTGAAAGAGGTTGATGAATCTATTGTGAAAGTTAGGGAAAGTGTTAAGTACGTGAAGGGGTCACAAGCAAGGAAACAAAAGTTTTTGCAGTGTGTTGCTCAAAGTTCTCTTGCATCTAGAAGAGGTTTCAGGCAAGATGTTCCAACAAGGTGGAATTCTACTTTTCTCATGCTTGATAGTGCACTCTTCTATAAACGTGCCTTCATGCACCTTGAGTTAAGTGATTCCAACTACAAATATTGTCCATCTAGAGATGAATGAGACAGAATTGAAAAGATCAATGAGTTCTTGCATGTATTTTATGATATTACTTGCGTCTTCTCTAAAACCAAGCATCCAACTTCAAATCTTTACTTTCCTTATGTTTTTACTGCACATCTGACATTACAAAAAGGATTGAAAAGTGATGATGCTTATATTGTGAATATGGCTGAAAAGATGTTCACTAAATTTGACAAATATTGGTCTGAATTTAGTATGATTTTAGCCATAGCTGTCATTTTGGATCCTAGATATAAGATGAGTTTTGTTGAATGGTGCTACAATAAGTTGTATGGTGATGATGGGGTGAACGAATCAACAAAGGTGAAAGACAAATTGGTTTCCTTGTTTAATGAGTATGCAAATGATGGAATCAGAAACTACTCATCTATTTCTTCAACAATGAGGGCTGGAGATGGTGGGAATGAGACAATTGATGAAACCTCATTTTCTACTACATCTAGAGATGTTTTGAGTGTAAGTTAACTTAATTATTTGTCTTGTAATTGTTTATATTCTTCTTTTGTATATTTATTGATTTTATTTATTTTATAATATTGTTAGGAATTTGATACTTTTCATGAAGTGATTGTGCCACAAAAGACTCAGCTTGAATTATATTTAGAGGATCCAAGGATTGACAGAAGAAATATTAGCTTGGATGTGTTAGCATATTGGAAGGCTAATCAATTTAGGTATCCAGAAGTTGCTGCAATGGCAAGAGATATTTTTGGGATACCTATTTCTAGTGTAGCTTCGGAAAGTGCTTTTAGTGTTGGAGGAAGAGTACTTGATCAATACCGAAGTTCACTCAAACCTGACATAGTTGAAGCACTGATTTGCACTAGAGATTGGTTATATGGAGAGAAAGGTAATATACATTATCAATCACTTATTCATTATCTGTTCATTTTAAGGATTTGAATTAACTCATTTGATTTTTATTTTTGTAGAGCAATCAGCAATAGCTTTGGAAGAATTGACAGAAGATATCATGGACATGAGTCTACATTCAACAGCTGATCATGGCGCTCAAAATAGTTACTCAGTTGTTCAATGACTTTTATATTTCAAATTTTTAATCAGTTAAATGATCTTGAATTTGTGGTCTTAATTTGTATTTTGGTTGAACAAGTTGCTGTAAGTTTGAGACATTTGTTGTAGGTTGCATTTAATTATGTTTTGATATTGGATTGATGGAGTTCAATGTAATAAGTTATTTTGATTTGAATTAGATTAAACAGTTTTAATATGATTTGAATTAATACCACTGTGTGTTTATTCATGTCGGGTCGGGTCGTGTCGGGTCGGGTCGTGTCGTGTCGGGTCGTGTAAATACAGGGTGCCCTCAAATTCGGGTTTTATCGTGTCAACCCGTTTATACATGGGTCGTGTACGGGTTGAGTTTTATAAAGCAATTTGTTAATCGTGTCGTGTTCGGGTTGGGTCTATTCGTGTTCGTGTCAGACACAGGTCGACCCGAACCCGACCCATGAACACGAATTGCCAGCCCTAGTAAGAAGTTTCTTAGGTCTTGCCGGATACTATCGAAGGTTTATCCAGAATTTCTCTCAGATAGTGCAACCTCTTACTCGTCTCACTCGGAAGGACAAGCCTTTTGAGTGGACTGAAGCTTGTGAAGAATGTTTCTTGGAACTAAAGAGCAGATTGACGAGTGCTCCCGTACTCACGATTCCGGATCCTACTCGAAAGTTCGAAGTATACTGTGATGCGTCACTGAAAGGACTTGGATGCGTGATGATGCAGGACCGTATGGCAGTAGCTTACGCATCTCGACAACTTAAGCCTCACGAAGAAAATTATCCTACGCACGATTTGGAGTTAGCAGCTATAGTGTTCGCACTTAAAATCTGGAGGCACCACTTGTATGGTTCGCAGTTTGACGTGTTCAGCGATCATAAGAGTTTGAAGTACTTGTTCGACCAGAAGGAGCTGAATATGCGGCAACGTCGGTGGGTGGAATTTCTGAAGGACTACGATTTTGAACTTAAACACCACCCAGGAAAGGCGAACGTGGTAGCTGACGCCCTGAGCAGGAAGACACTACACACTGCAACTCTGATGATGGAAGAATTGAAGTTGTTCGAGGCCTTTCGAGACTTGAACGTATCGGTAGGCGAGAGAGGAAGTAGCATAAGATTGGGAATTATAAAGGTGGAGAATGAATTGATCAGTAGAATTAAGGAGGCTCAGAAAGATGAAGAGTTAGTCCGTGATTTGGTTGGCAACCAAGATGTTGTAAAGGACGAGAATGATGTTTGGAGATTTCAAGGACGGCTGGTTGTGCCGAATGAAGTGTTGAAGCAAGAAGTTTTACAGGAGGCTCACAAGGGTAAGTATGCAGTTCATCCTGGATCCACGAAGATGTACCATGATTTGAAGACCTCGTTTTGGTGGCCGGGTATGAAGCGTGATATTGCGGAGTATGTGTCTCGACGCTTAACTTGTCAGAAGGTGAAGTACGAACATCAGAAACCGTCGGGACTCCTTCAACCTTTGGAGATTCCCGAATGGAAGTGGGACAGTATTTCGATGGATTTTGTAGTTGGACTTCCTCGGACGCGAGAAGGATATGATTCTATCTGGGTGATTGTCGATCGTTTAACGAAGTCAGCTCATTTCTTGCGTGTTAGAACCACATATGATACAGAAAGGCTTGCTAGAATCTATCTGCAGGAGATTGTGAAGCTGCACGGAGTTCCTACGAGTATTGTCAGTGATCGTGATCCCAAGTTTACATCTAAGTTTTGGGAATCCTTTCAAAGAGCATTAGGGACCCAATTGAGGTTGAGTACTGCTTATCATCCGCAGACCGATGGCCAGACGGAACGCACCATTCAAGCATTAGAGGACATGTTACGAGCATGTGTTTTGGAGTTAGGAGGCAGCTGGGATAGTTATCTTTCGTTGATTGAGTTTGCCTACAACAACAGTTACCATTCCAGTATTCAGATGGCACCGTATGAAGCTCTGTATGGGAGAAAATGCAGATCCCCTTTATGCTGGACGGAAGTGGGTGAGCGAAGTATGTTAGGACCTGATCTAATTCAAGAAACGTCCGAACAAGTAAAGAAGATTCGGGAAAATATGCAGAGGGCTCAGGCCAGACAGAAGAGTTATTACGACAAGCGTCATAAGCCTCTATCTTTCGAAGTCGGAGACCATGTGTTCTTGAGAATCACCCCTACTTCGGGACTCGGAAGGAGAATGGGAGTAAAGAAGTTAAGTCCACGGTACTTAGGACCGTATCTGATTATGGACCGGATTGGAGAGTCTGCATACCGGTTGGCTTTACCACCCAATCTGTCAGGAATTCACAATGTATTTCATGTGTCACAGCTACGGAGGTATCTCTCTGATCCATCTCACGTGTTACAGCCGGAAGAGGTGGAACTCAAGGAAAATCTGACTTATCAAGTGCAACCGTTCCATATTCTTGAAAGATCCGTCAAGCGACTCCGTTCTAAAGAGATTCCTTTGGTGAAGGTATTATGGAACAACAGATCGGCAGCTGAAGCCACTTGGGAGCGCGAGGACGACGTTCAGAAACGCTATCCAGAACTGTTTAGCTCTTAAGTAAGTTTAATTTTGCGGGCAAAATTCCTATTTGGTGGGGAGAGTGTAACATCCCGCATAATTAGTAGAATACGTAAGTACTATATGCTATATGTAGACATGTGAATTTAATCATATAAGTAATGTGAGTATGTGTTATAGGACCTTAGTGTTCATTGGACTTTGGTAGTGGGCTAGTGTGTGTGTGTGGACTTGTTGCTAGTGGACTTGTGATTGGATCCTTTTGTGTGTGTGGCCAATGGCCCAAGAATGGCTCTTGGATCAAGCTAATTCAGCCCAAGGTTGTGTCCACCCTTATCTCCCCTAAGCCTTGTTCAACTAAGATGTCTTGTGTAACAAGTAACTCTCACATGGCAAGGATAATTCCCACTCTTTCATGCGCTCAAAGGGGAAGTGATTAGGACTTAGTAAGCTGCCATTTTCTCTTGTTAAACCGCCACCTCACCTTGTTTATGCATCACTTGATTTAAACCTCATTGCATGGAAGACACATGGACCTTTGAGCATGATTTTAGGCTGCATACTTCTCCATTTAGGCGCACATGGAGGGGCTTTGGTGCAGATTTTTCTTATGACACAAACTGCCTAACTTGTTGACTTGGAGAACCCTCTTGCACTTCCATCATGAGGCTGCCATGTGCAGATTTTTACAAGCTTTTTGCAGCCCATCATGAGCCAAATCTCCTTCTTTCTTCCACATGCATCTTAAGTAAGATCTTGGGGCTGCATCTTCATCATTTATGCGCACAAGACAGCCCCAAAATGAGTGTTTAGGCTGCCACAAATCTGCACCCATGATGCACCTCTTTCCCCCTCATCATTTGCGCACCTAGGCTGCCTAAATGCAGATTTTTGGGCTGCCACATAGTTGTTTTACTTGTTGACTTGGCAAAGCTCTTACATGTGCTCATGATGCATCTATTCCACCCCACTCCATGCGCATAACTTGGTCAATTGTGCAGAAAATTCTGACTTAGAAGCTTAACTCAAATCTGAACCATCTCCTCACCTCCTTGCATGTGAATAGAGTACATTAGAAGCAACCTTGTGTGCAGCCCCATCCCCTCAAGTAATCAGATTTGTCATAATGCTTAATCATGCCACCTCTCCTCACTCTCTCTTTAAATTTGCGCACAAGAGGGGGCTGCCCCCATTCACTTGTGCAGCCAACTCCTCTCCCCTCTCCCTCACACTCTAGCTTAGCATTACAAGAACCTTAGGAGGAAGAAAGACCAAGCCAACTCCCTCCTTCCCTCACCTTAAAACCGTGGCCTAGACACAAGTGGAGTGTGAGTTTCTCCTCTTGGAAGCTGTCCTAAGGTGCCCTCCTCACCATTCATGCGCATAGATCACCATAGGAAGTGAGGACTTGTTGTGAAGTAAAGCTAGAAGGAGTGTGTGCTACAAGAGGTAGGCCTTGAACTTAGAACATTTTCATTGTAACCATGTATGCATGCTTGAATGTCTCCTTGAAAATGTGTTGCTTTGGATCTTGATTGAGCATGGTTAAAGTATAAGTATGGAGCCATTTTATGATGAGTTGTATGCATAAAGATCTCATGGTTATGCTTAAGATTATATGCCACTGTTTTCTTGTATGATTATGCCACTGTTTTGGAGAGAAATGTGCCACTGTTTTGAAGGTGAAATGCCCACTGTTTTGGTTCCTCAAAGTCACCCTTATATGCCACTGTTTCTGCACATTACATGCCACTGTTTCTGCACACATATGCCACTGTTTCTGCACATTATATGCCACTGTTTCTGCACATATACGTCACTGTTTTAGTGCTCCCTAAGCCACTGTTTTTATGCATAAAAGGCCACTGTTTTAGTCATCAAATGTCACTGTTTCCATGCTTAAAATGCCACTATTTTTATGCATAAAAGGCCACTGTTTTAGTCATCATATGCCACTGTTTTTATGCATAAAATGCCACTGTTTAAGTCATTCCATGCCACTGTTTTTATGCATAAAAATGCCACTGTTTTAGTCATTCTATGCCACTGTTTGTATGCATAAAATGCCACTGTTTTAGTCCATAATATGCCACTATTTCAATGTACAAAAACCGAGATTTATGCCACTGTTTTGGAAGTCCAAAGTGCCACTGTTTCTATTTTAAAAACGTCACTGTTTCTGTTTAAAACGTCACTGTTTTGCTGCTGTAAACACTGCTGTATGCTCACTATTTTGCTGCTGTAAACACTGCTGTATGCTCACTGTTTTGCTGCTGTAAACACTGCTGTATGCTCACTGTTTTGCTGCTGTAAACACTGCTGTATGTTCACTGTTTTGCTGCTGTAAACACTGCTGTATGCTCACTGTTTTGCTGCTGTAAACACTGCTGTATGATCACTGTTTTCCACTGTAAGACACTGCTGTATGCTCTCTGTTTCTGCTGTAAATAGCCACTGTAAATGATTAGTTGTAATTGATTTAGGTGCGCTTAAGAAGTGAGATACTTCGCTGCTGTTTGGTAATATTTAAGGCAAGCAAAGGTAAGTGTCAGGCGATGATGCCTAATGTGACTATTGACTACTGGTATAGAATTGTAACATGATGCTCCATATACCGTAAAAATATTATGTTCCATTATAATGAAAGGAAACTGCCGAAAATGTGCCGTGATGGCTATATGACTATGAGGTAAAGACGTTATGTGGCAGCATAACGCATATGAAAGGTATATAAGCATGCATCTTACATCATACCGCATTTTTACGCCTTGTGTGTGAAAGCATAGCATGACATGCATGTATCAAGATCATATAGGCCTTGTGAAGAATAGTTATGTACAGGACCATGTGTTTGAGCAAGCATCATATAGGCATCCCAAAGGTACCGGGGTATGGGACACTTGGCATCAGTCCGCATAGGCCCACAGATGGAATCCACATGGAGCTCAGGTGCCAAGGGATATATGATTCCACTGTGAAGTGCGCGCACGACGGTGCTAAAAGCGCAAAGGAAAGGCGTTATATACGCAATATATGAATATGATAAAAAGGAAAAGGAAAAGGAACAAGGATATGTTGAAGTGACTGTTTATGATTTTGTGCCCCGTTAATACTGTTATATTACTGGTTTTATTGCCACACTACTGGGATTATTCTCACCCCTTCGGGGCTGCTATTTTCCTAAATGGCAGGAGGACATAAAAGCACATGAAGGAGTAATATTTTGCTGTTGATTGCTGATGCGTGGATTATCACTGTTGCTGTTTGTTTAAATGGATGACTGTAATGATTAATGTTTTGGTACTCTTGGATGACTGTAGTCTTAATCATCTTTATGTTAGCTTGAACTTCTATGAACAGCAGCTATTTTGGAAAACCTTTATGAAAAGAACTTAAGTGCTAAAATTTTTATACGGACTTGTATACTGCTATGAGGTTCTTTGTTAGCTCATGTGACGTTAACGACTCTAATTCCGCTTAGCAAACGACTCTCTTGGATGCATACAAGGGAGGGCGTTACAAGGATTGTTGGGACAATCTCAGAAAGGATATATTGAGAAAATTCTAGAGAGATTTAATATGAGTAAATGCTCACTGGAGTTGTTCCTATACAGAAATGTGATAAATTTAGTCTCATGCAATGTCCAAAGAATGATGTTGAACAGAAAGAAATGGAATCAATTCCATATGCCTCTGTTGTGGGCAGCTTAATGTATGCTCAAACTTATACTCGACTAGATATCAGTTTTGTGGTCGGGATGTTGGGCAGATATCAAAGTAATCCTGGAATGAAACATTAGAAAGTTACAAAGAAAGTTTTTAGATGCCTTCAAGACACGAAGGATCACATGCTCGTGTAAAAAAGGTCCAATGAATTAAAAGTAATTGGATATACTGATTCAGATTTTGGTGGATGTCTTGATAGTAGAAAGTCAACCTTTGGCTACTTGTTTATGTTTGCCCAAGGAGTCATATCATGGAAAAGTGCAAAACAGACTATCGTTTCTTCATCCACTATGGAGGTAGAATTTGTGGCATGTTTTGAAGCCACAACTCATGCATTATAGCTGCAGAACTTTATTTCAGGGCTTGCGGTTGTCGACACCATTAGCAGGCCGTTGAAAATTTACTGTGATAATTCTACAGTAGTATTTTTCTCTAATAACGAGAGATACTCTAAAGGTGCCAAACATATAGAGTTAAAGTATTTTTCCGTTAAAGAGGAGGTTCAGAAACAGAGAGTGTCAATTATGCACATCAAAACTGAACACATGATGGCAGACCCTTTGATGAAAGGGTTGCAACCAAAGCTATTCAAAGAACATGTTGAAAGTATGGGCCTTGTTTGTATTAAAGATTATTGATGTGTGACACTCTGAGCTCGCCTATGTGTTTCTGACATACATTATGTTTCCTTGTTATTTTATGGTTGTATACACATTATGAATTTTGACAAGGAAGTCTTTGTAAGACATTATGTGGACCATTATATTTCCTATATTATGAGTTTTATATGATGGATTGTTAGTGTTGTAGTATATGGAAGAGAATGTACTGAATTAATAGTGCACTACCGCCATAACTCACACTTCACAATTTATCTTTTATGATGACTAACATTAGAGATGAACATGTATATTGTGATTAATCGGGCCAAGTGGGAGAATGTTAGAAATATTAAGAGTCAATTATAATATTAAAGAAAATTATTATAATTATAATATTAAGACTCTTGAGATTACCCATTAAACGTTATATGACCCAATTAATTACTCATACATTTAATCTCAATCAATGATTTGGTATATGATGGACATACCAGATTATAAGTTATGGAATACATATATTATGGATGGTCCTCTCTCCTCTTTAACGCTGATGTTATTCTTTCCATCAGAATACATATCAAGTAAAGAAGACTTAGAGATAGAAACTACCCCAAGACAATTGTTCACAAGATGTATGCGGTTAAACCCTCATCATCGTTTCGAGGTATATCTTTATATCTTATGTATATGTGAAAATCATGTATTCTCAAGATCCTTTATTATATTCTTATTTTATTATTTATTAACATGATATGTTATGCAAACTAACATAGTAAAGAGAATGCAAAAAAAAGGGATGTGACAATTTCAGTTGATGACGACTAGTGGGATACATGGACTTGGGCTTTGGACTCAAGTTTGTACACAAGAGCAAGTGGAAGATTGTTGGGTTTTGCTCTTTCACTAAAGTCCAATAGGGCCTAGTGTGTAAGAAGAGCCCAAGAAACATAAAGCTCATTCTGCTTAGGGTTAGGGTTTCTTGGAACTCATATATATTCTACATTTATAGTCATCAACCTCACTAGTCTTCACTTGGTGGTTGCAAAGGCTGAGGTAAGGTCATCTCTCTGAAAGTGAGAGTGCCCACACACTTCCTGTTTCCCCTTGAGACATAGTCTGGAAGGTCTGCCACAGTGCAGCTTCAAGGAGATTGTTCGTGCTGCGGCGCTGAGGTGAGCATCGTGGAGAGGAATCATACAAGGGAAGATTCTACACGAGATCGCACACCAAGAGGTAATCGTGAAACGAGGATAATTCGATAAGCATATCAATGTACTACTAGGTCCTAAACCGCTTCCGCATAAATCCAATAGCACCTTCAAACGATATAGTTTTATTAAAAATAACATAAATTATATTATTTAAAATAACAAACACTTTTTTCTTTATAAAAACTAATTTTCAGCAATAAAAAAATGTATTTTGAGAATTAAATTGAAAGTGTGGTAATATAAAAAATAAAAGTAGATATTGCAATATTTACAAATAAAAAGCAAGGGAGAGATTATATTTACTACCTTTTTTTTTCTTACTACTTCTTACTACCAAATCTTAACCGTTGATTTCCATCAATCTAATGGTTATAATTTATTGGATCATATTTATTAATTAGTTATTAATTTCCAATAAATTATAACCGTTAGATTTACGGAAATCAACGGTTAAGATTTGATAATAAGAAATAGTAAAAAAAAAAAAAAGTAATAAGTATAATTTATCCCAACAATAAACCTAAAAAAAAAAAATTAAAAAACAATTTATAGAAGCTTCTCAAATCACAGTCCATTCGGGCGCGAAGGGTTATCGCTTTTTAACAATTTTCCCTCTTCTCCGCCTTTAGCGTCACATTAGAATTCGACTCAGCCAACGAAGAAACCATAGAACGAATCTTGTTCCGTATTTACCTGCGCCACCAATATTTCAAGGTGATATCTCATTTGACTTCATCCATTTTCCTTCATTACAACTTTTTTTTTTTTCAAATCTGAGTTTTCCAATTTTATTGCCCAGTAATTAGATGATCTGAATATTACTAGTTTTTGCGATAGTTGAGGGAATGCTGATAGCTAAGTGGATAAAATATTAATGTCATCGATTAATCTGGTCAAACCCTGATTCGTCTGGTTTTGGGAGTTTAAGAGCTGTGTGTGTGGGAGCTTCAAGCACAGAAAAAAGAAAAGGATCTATGTGTATGTGGGACTTGTTAGATTGTACAAACTGAGTTTTCAATACAATTGTTTAGACTAATGGAAAAGTGTTTATCCTTCTAAATGACACAACTTATATACTTTCACTCAACAAAGAGTGGCACCCACACCTTTATTTTTTTTGTTAACCCTCTCTCTTCTTTTATCTATCTCTTTCTCTCTCTTAAAATGATATAACTTTAAAATGATACACACTTTACCCTTATATTAAAGTCTATTTTAATGGTTTTAACAAAAGCAAGTAGAACTAGGCTAGTGGTTAGGGACTTAGGTAGCTTGCATGAGGTCATAAATTCAAATTTTAATGCCACTATGTAACCAAAATAAGAAAGGGTTTTCTTCATTTTTCTTCTGTTTTTCTTTTTCCATTTTACTACTTTCAATTGCATTTGATTCATTCTTCTGGTTGAAGCCTCTGTTGTTTTTCTTCTGGTATGAGCAAACTTCCTTAGGCTAGTTTTTGTTATCTTTGCTTTAAATGCTAAACAAGATAAGTGATTTAAATAATAAAATAGACGATAATATTGATAGAGATATTGAAAGCATAAACTTTCATACGTGATTAAAATGAAGGTTGATATGTTACGTCATTACGTGATTAAATAAGACCAATGCATATTAGGTTTTGAAAAAAAATTGTGTAGGTCACTGATGAGTAAAATGAGTTTTGCAGAAAATAGGTGTACAAAATTTATATGAGCATGTTTGATGTTTTACATAACTTGAAATATTGGAAAAGTACTGATTATTATTTCACACATTCCAATGTACTTCGGTCTATTATATAGGGTAAGCCAAATAAAGGAATGGCTAAACTAAAAGATGAGAGACTTATTAAGACTATATTACAAAAGGCTTTTTACAGCAAGATAATTTTATTGAATCCTTTGGAAGGATTAGGTTATTGAGTATTTACAGGTGTTGACTCTCAAAGATAAAAGCTATTTACGGTATCAGTACATCAAATTCTATTGATGTTTCTTCTAATTCAAACTGTAATTTTGTTCTGAATTTAGCTGTATTTTATATTAAATGACTAGAAGCACCTAGTAAAAGAGGAACCAAGCTTCTATACTATAATATAGATGCAAACTTATGTTCTTTCTGTCCCTAACTTCTTGCTTTGTGTAGTCTGTGAAGAAATCTTCAAAATTGTATTTTTGTTTCTTCTCTCTTGCATGCTTAGTGAGAAGGAGAAATGGAACCACCGCAGCCAGCTTCTAGAGGAGCTGAAGCAATTAAAAATCTGTCTCCTGGATCATCAATTTCTGTTGCATATCACCCGCTTTTTGGACCTCATGATGATCTCATCCTTCTAGAGCTTGATGAGAAACTTCTACCAGATGTTCTGCATGAAAGGTATGCATTGACCAATGTTAAGTTGTTTGTATGTAACTCTTCCCCTATTTTCCGTTCCCCAACTTTTGTTTTACTTTAACTTGATGATTATTCTATGCTAGGGTGGTCTTAAGAGGACAACCTGATGAAGATGCAGTTCTTTGTACTCAATCCAAAACATATGCTATGAAGTTTGTTGGAACTTCCAATTCTGTTTTGCTTGTACCACCGGCAAATCAATCAGAATCTTACGAAAAACCACTAAAGAGTGATAGTAATAATTGTGAAGAGAAAGTTGTTGCACCAGTGATCAAACTTGTACCTGGTAATATGGAGCTTAATGAGGTTTCCCCCAGACTTGATAAACTTAAATTGCTTCTTTCAGAGAACCCTTACAGGTTCGAGGAGGATGACATGGGAAACTTAGAAGAGAATCAGGAATCTAGAACAGGATTGTATAACTGGAATGATCTTACAGACAATATTCAAGCTAGTGATGAGGAATTAAGGTGCGGACTGCGGGCTCTTTCAGCTGTGGAGATTAATGGGTATTGGAGAATAGTAGATGAGAGTTACATGAACATGATTCTGGAAATGCTTTTAAGAAATTCAGTGTTGAATGACTGGTTACTTAATGCTCTAAATGTCAATGAAGTTGTGAGTACGCTGGAATCGGATGGTTTTCCTGGGGTACTTGCAAGACATTGTTTGCATGTATATGGCAAGGAAGTAAATAGTGGCATGGATATCTGGAAGTTGGATGAGAAGCGGGTATGTATTCATTTTGCAAGAGAAATCTTGAGAGGAGGTAAGAGGAAGTTAGAGAGTTTTATGGATGAATGGAGGCAGAAGACTCCTGAAGGAATGCAACCCACTTTTGATCTTGTGGAAGGAGAGGTTTTGACAGAGAGAATTGGAATTGAGACATGGGCTCGCGCCTTCAGTGTTTCTTCTTTGCCTTCCACTCCAGCTGAACGTTTCTCCATTCTGTTTAGGGAGCGGGCAAAATGGGAATGGAAAGATCTTCAGCCCTATATCAGGTTAGATCTCATAATTTTTTATTACCTTAAAATGTATGGTCGTTTTTAGATTTGATTTAATTTCCCCTTTTTGAATGTTTCAGGGATCTGAATGTACCAGGTCTTTCTTTGGAAGGTTTGCTACTCAAATACACACGAAAGACACAACCATCACCTGATAGAGAACCAGTTTTCAGTGCAAGATAGTTTGTACTTGTGTATCTTTCACAGTCATTCTTGCCTTCCCTTCACTTTGGATTGATTATTATTAGAGATATAAATATTTTATTTTATTTTATTTTTAATTGAGATATTCTAGATCTTTCTATTTTCTCTCTTTTACCAATCAATGAAATCAATATCTTTCATTTTCTCTCTTTTACCTTTTTTTACCTTCTAACATGGTATCAAGAACAATTTTTCATCCTCCATGAATGGATATTCCGCTGCACTCATAATATATTTTTTATTCATCGATCTTCCTTTCTCTTTATATATATTTTTTTTCCAATCATCTTTTCCAGCCACTTTCCGCCTTGCATGATTTTCCAGCGTGTTCTTCATTTTTTTTTTAGTTGTTGGTCATCTCTTTTTCCAGCACCTTCCACGCGATCTCTCCTATTGGTTGCTCCAAATTTTCATGTGTTTTCCAAATCTCTCTAGCAGCATTCCAAATCTGTGGTTCCATCTATCCATAGTTGTGTTCTTCTCATTTGTCATTTGTTACAGGTCATCTTCTCTGGCGACTTCTATATCTCATATCTTTTTCATTTTCTTGTTCGTCGGACCTCCATAGTATGGTATATGGAGTTTATTTTGCATTTTGTGGCCATTGGGCCTAGGCTAGACTTAGGGCATGAACACTGTATGTGGAGTTAGGATTATGCATTTTATCGTTGATGTTCATGCCGTATTTTGTCTAAGTATAGCTTATGTTTTACCATATTTTATTTGGAGATTTATTTGTATTATGTCTCATTGGAGCAATGTAAACTGTAATTTGTAACATGGAGAGCTTGTGTAATATTGAAGCATGTATATGATGAAAGGTCAATAGGCCTATTGTAGGATTTGATTTATGTTTTATGTCAAAGGGATGTATGCAAAGGAATTAATGTGATTGAAATGGTTTAAGATTGGATGATGCAATTATTGAATTATAAAGTAAGCTAATTGATATAAATTGTGAAGGGTTGTAAGAGCAATAAGGCATTGCTGATTCTTGAGTGCCACACATGTCTTTTAGGTACCATTTGAGGTTAATTATGCACTTTTAAAAAAGTGGGATAAGTTGGAAAACAAAGGAGATCTTAGCGAGAATTTTAGAAAATGGCAGATTTTGAGCGAACTTTGGGAGAGCATATCTCCCTCCACAAAAGTCCAATAGGGATGTGCCATACGCCGTTATAAATCTTGAGATGTAAACTACCTTGTATCAAAATTTGAGATCTATAGGAGTTGTACGCAGCCCTGTGGAATCCAGAGAGCACAGACTGCTCAGAACGCCCCTGCACAAGGGGCTGTCACTGTGCGTTTTTGGGAAAATTATTCTCGCTTCGTTTCTTGGTCAAATTAAGTGCATGATATGTCAAATTGAAGCTTGAGGTGTCTAGTTTTATGTATAAAAATTTGAGAGAAATTGGTGGAGTGTATTTCCAGAATCGTTGAGAGAGTGAGGGCTATTTGAAGCCCTGTTTGAGGTTGGCTGACAGATTTGCTTGTCCAACTTCAAACGGTGATAACCGGAGCAAACGAGAACTTTATAACTCGTGTGACAGCTTGTTAGAAAGATAACTAAGTCTAGAATAACATACTAAAAGATGAGAGGTTCGCGGCATGTGGATTTTCTGCAATGTCCAGAATAGTGAACCACGTTCGGATAGGTGGAAAACTTAAAAGTGAGTTAGGCTAAATGGGTTTATGGGAACCCCTTAATGACTTAAGAGAAGTGTTATATGATATCTAGGCATTTTATATTATTATTCTGCGATTAGTTTTCAGTTACGGTAACAACTTTTATTTATTATTTTTTATTATTGTTTTAAATGCTCGCGTAATAAAAAGGAAAAAGCTTACTCGCATTTTTATAAATGAATTGTTGTGATTGTAACTGCGCTTAATATTGTAATCAATGTTAACAATATCGATGTACACCGGGCTGTTACACTACAACTTGGCTTGCCTTTGGCCTGACTTGGCTAGACTCGTTTTAAAATAGTACAGCCTTGACCTCATTAAAAGGGCTTTAGAAATCAAGCCACAAGTCTATATTTTTTTAATAAAATAATATCTTTTAATTTTTTAATCTTTTAACATATATTTTACGGAGTGCAAATGCCATTTTCGAAAGCTTGGTAGGCTTGATAGGCTAGGCCAATCCTTGTATTGTTTAAAAAAACAAGTTAGACCAATCTTATAATTTGGCTTGTATTATATAATAACTTGAACCTGTATAATGAGTAATTAAGAATTTTCCATGATTAAAAAGAGATTAATTAGCTAACAAATCTAATTATTATATAAAAGTGCAATTACTGTAAGTTTTTTGGTAAAAATGCAAATATGCAAATGTTACATGAAACTTTGAGATTAATTAGTAAGAAACTAATTTATGATGTTTATGAGGTAATCACATGTTTAAAATGTTAAGTCATGGTTAGAAAGAGAAATATGAAAGGAAGTGTAATTTGGTAGTTAACCATATGTGTTTTGTTGACCTTTTCACCAAATGTTAAGTGAATTAATCATATCATTAAGTCACAAATATCACGAACTCCTTGGACAATCATCTGCACCAAATCAATATTTTCCATGGTTAGTGAGCTTCAAAACCTATAGTGAACTAGAGTGGATGAAAAACTTAGCTTCTTGAGTGAAAGTTGCTCAAAATTCATTAGGATCAAAACACACCAAATAGTTTCAAGATATAGAGGCTTTGTAGAGGAAGTTATTCTTTTTCAAAGTTTTGAGAGATTCTTGGTTCTTAGAGTTTCAAGAGTGTTTTAACTCCTTTGAGCTTGTGAAGTTCTTCTCTTAGTCTTGTGAAGATATTTATGGTGAGTAAATCCCACTTTGTTCAAGTTTTCATGAAGTTTTGACAAATCTAAGTTTTGATGAATAGTGATTTCGAGATTCATGAGATTTGGATGGATTTGATGGTTGGTTTTGTGTTGTTGATGATGTAGAGCTGAGCTAAGTGATATCTTAGTAGAGGAGCATCTGTTGGAATCATCTTCGAATTGAGACTTAGTCTCTTGAACCCTAAAGAAAAAGGTGAAATTGTGATTGAGTATTTATGTGGAGATTTTAGTCATTGACTTAATGTTTTATATGTTATATGTATTGATGATCACCTGCACACTTTTGGAATAGGTATCCTGGTATGGAAATTTGGTGATTCTCTCCCTGAGGTAGAGAAGATTTTGAAATGAAAGTCTACAAAAGGGTAAACTTCTGGACCTTAGGGTTAATCCCTCTATTTGTTCTACCTTGCTCCATTAAAGTAATGATTAATCAATGAATGTGCATTGTAGTATAAGAACATGGTATGATATATTATGAGATTGATGGTGAATAATGATTGAGTAATGATGGTGATGTATGCATGAGATGTATCTCTGGCCAGTAGATCATATATAAATGCACTTACTTTCCTTGGAGTGAGCTGTCGAGACAAAAATTTGTTCCCATCTAAGCTCATTTTGGCAATAAAAAGCCATTTGTTCCTTTATCTGGTGACCAACTTTTGCATTAAAAACACATGTTTAGATCTTTATAACAAAAACACATTAAGAAACGGATGATGAGGTAGTTATATGAGAAATATAGAAAAAAGGGAGCAGATTGGTTCATTAAATACACCTGCTCCACTAACTCAATCTCTCTGACCACTTTGCAGGAAACGTTGAAAAGAAGCATCCAAAAAGCAGGAAGAAACATGTGCAACAGAGAATAAAGAGTTACCATTGGGTGAGAGGAAAAGCAAGCATGGGAAGTGCAGATGGAAAGGCAAATCTCAACAATAAGTGTCTCATCCAGCAACTTGCCTCCCAAAAGAGCACTATTCACACCGCATCTTTCATGCAGTCAAGGAAACAACTCAAATGAAATTACAATCTTTGCCACCCACTCTTCTGGCCTATAAATAGGACGTTCCAACACGAAGAAAGCATCGAATTCCTTAAGAAAAGATCACTTAGGATAGTTTCAATTTATGCTTTTCGGTTGTGTAGTTTTTAGCAATAGTTAAGTGACAGCAACTCTACCTCCATTCTATACCTTCCATTTGAGACTCCTCACGAGCAATCACCATACTTCTCCATTTTATTTCTTGTAACCTAATCTTGTTTCTTGTTAATATATGTTGTTATTTCTCTTCTCTTCCAGTCGTATCTTTGAACTGAATCTCGGGTCTATGGGACTTCAGTTTGGAATAATTATGTTTATAGTTATGGCCATGAGCTAAGTTATTTGTGAAACGAAAAAGCTGTGAAGTTCTTAAAGAATTGTAACATCCCGAGCACTGACGAGGGTAGGGAGTGATCGCCGGTGCAAAGAGGCACGGACAAGGAGCGGCTCTTGACAGGCTTCCAGTAGGGGTTACATGCATGAATGAATCGAATCGTCACCCAAAAGAGAGGGATTCCAGAGACTGTGCTGGTATGTGACAATATAGTTGGGAATAGCTTATAAGAATTAATTGGTACTACATATACTAACAAGATGCATCTTCTTTTCGGTAGCCCGGAACGAAAGAACTCCATAGTTAAACGTGCTTGACTTGGAGCAATTCTAAGATGGGTGACCTCTTAGGAAGTTTGCCCAGGAAGTGTGCGAGTGAGGATGGATGGAGTATTTGAATGGCTGCATTGGCTGAGATGCAGGCGGCCCGACAAGCCGACTAGGAGGCCATGAGAATGGCAAACCAGGCTATGTTGGACGCCGTAAGAGAGACGGACAGGAAGGCTAATGAGGATATTTTGGAGGAAAACTGTATGGCGAACATGACTATGATGAGAGTCATGTTAGAGGAGATGAGGGTTGGTCCTAATGTTGGCCAGTTTCCTTAGCCACCAACTCCACCCCAACCCAGTCTTCAGGACGACAGTCAGAGACAGATGGGTGAGGGCAGTCATCTTACGGGGCAATGCAAATTGTCCCTGTGCTGGTTGAGGATAGAGACGAGACCGACCACAGGCTGAATGCTTTCCGATCCCATGAGCCACCTTCAGGGTGATGCAGTGTACGGACCCGCAGAAGCTTATGTTTGCTACTTACATGCTAGAGGGCAATGCCCATGAGTGGTGGACAAACACCTCGCATGCTTTTGAGATGCAGGGTCATGTGATGACATGTCCATTCTTTGAGGATTGCTTCCTTGGCAGATACTTCCCTTTGGATGCGCAGGAGAGGAAACAAGGGGAGTTTGACAGGTTGGTGCAGGGCTCGTTGACGGTTGACGAGTATCTGGCCATGTTTAATGAGCTGATGAAATTTACACATTTTCGGATGGTAATGCCTACTTCGATATTTTTGGCTGCTAAGTTCCGCAGAGGACTTAATGAGGTGATTGCTGATCATATTGCTGGAGCTGCATCCAGAGACTTTGGTATACTGGTTCAGCAGTGTAAGGATATTGAGGATGTTTGCATTGTGAGCAAGGCCAAGAGGGCCAAGGTTGATGAGATGCCGGGAACTGGAGGTTCCATTTCCTGGAAGAACAAGAAGTTTGCTAGTAAGGGCAAGGGCAAATAGTTGGCTGCTAGGCAGGCGCCTGGGCAGTTCAAGAGGACTTCTTCACAGCAGGGAGGGTCCACTAGGCCTCCTTTCGTCCCTAGATGTTCGGAGTGCGAAAAGGAGCATGCAGGGCGTTGTGCTACCGGTCAGCTGATTTGTTTTCAGTGTGGCAAGGAGAGACACTACTCCAGAGATTGTCCGTCGTCGATGGCGAGAGCTGCTGCAGATCAGGAAGTTCCACTTCAGATGGTTCCCCTTCCACCTACAGTGGCACCTGTGATGCCACCTGCTACTGGGCGAGTCTACACTCTAGATCGTTAGCAGTCGGACAAAGCTCTGAACCTTGTGAGAGGTACTATTACAGTTGGTGGGTCTTTAGTTGATGTATTGTTTGACTCCGGGGCTACACATTTGTTTATTACTACCTTGATTGTTGTAGGGCTTGAGTTGCCCATGTATGTGCTTTCTCCACTGTTACGGGTGACCACCGCTACCGGAGAAAGGTGTGATTCTACCACTATTCATCACGATGTGGTGTTTCAGTGGGATAGTCGTGAGTTCTCAGTGGATCTGATTGGATTGCCGATGGCCAACCTTGAGATTATTCTGGGCATGGATTGGTTGTCCAGAAACTGTGCTTTGATTGACTATTATGCCAAGAGAGTGGTGATGTCTCTGTGTGGGTCCACAGCCAGTTCCTCGCCGTTCATTTCGTTCCTGCAGGCTAGGAGGGCCTTGAGAGCAGGGGCATTTGGCTATATGATGTTGGGAGGTTTAGTGAGTGGGACACAGGAGGATCTCACTAGCATTCCTGTGGTGGGTTAATTCCTTAATGTGTTTCCTGAGGAGATTCCTGAGTTTCCACCACAGCGGGAGATAGAGTTCTCCATTGATCTGTTGCCTGTTGTGGGGCCTATTTCATTAGCTCCATATCGAATGTCGCCACCGGAGTTGGTTGAGCTGAAGAAGCACATTGAGGAACTTTCGGGGAAAGGCTTCATTCGGCCGAGCGTGTCTCCATGGGGAGCGCCGGTCATTTTTGTGAAAAAGAAAGATGGGACCATGCGATTGTGCACCGACTACAGGCAGTTGAACAAGGTGACAATCAAGAACAACTATCCCCTTCCACGGATTAATGATCTGTTGGATTAACTTAAGGGTGCTTGTGTGTATTCGAAGATTGATCTCCGGTCCAGATACCATCATATCCAGGTGAAGACGGAGGATGTCCCGAAGACCGCGTTTCATTTGAGATACGGTCACTATGAGTATTTGGTGATTCTGTTTTGACTCACCAATGCACTCGTTGTGTTCATGGACTACATGAACAAGATTTCCAGCCGTATCTGGATCAATTTGTGATCATCTTCATTGACGATATCTTGATTTACTCCAAGACGGAAGATGAGCATGCTGAGCACTTAAAGATTGTGTTGCAAGTGTTGAAGGAGAAAAATTTATATGCTAAGCCTTCAAAATGTGAGTTTTGGCTCAAGTCTGTGAAGTTTCTGGGTCATGTGATATCTGCAGAGGGAGTTGCGGTTGATTCAAACAAGATAGAGACCGTGCTAGATTGGGAGAGGCCCAAGACGGTTACCGAAGTGAGGAGTTTTATGGGTTTGGTCGGTTACTACCGGAGGTTCATAAAGGGATTCTCCATGCTGGTCTTACCTTTGACTCGCCTCACTCGGAAGGAGACTCCATTTGTATGGACTCACGAGTGTGAGGAATGTTTCCAAGAGTTGAAGGAGAGACTGGCTACTGCACCTGTGTTGGTCCTTCCTGATCTTGCTGAGGAGATTGAGTTGTATACTGACACGTCCGGAAAGGGGCTGGGTTGTGTGTTGATGCAGCTAGGTAGAGTGATTGCTTATGCTTTGAGGCAGTTGAAGCCTCTTGAGGAGAACTACCCGACACATGACTTGGAGTTGGCAGCGATCGTGTTTGCTTTAAAGATTTGGAGGCATCATCTTTATGGTATGAAGTTTGCGGTGTTCAGCGATCACAAGAGTTTAAAGTATCTGTTCTATCAGAAGGAGCTGAACATGAGACAGCAGAGATGGGTGGAGTATTTGAAGAACTACGACTTTGAGTTGAAGTACCATCCTGGCAAGGCCAATGTGGTAGCTGATGCTTTGAGTCGGAAATCCATGAGTCTATCCAGTTTGACCATGGAGGATTATGACATTATTGAGCAGTTTCGAGATCTCACAATGACCTCTTTGTTTGGGGGTGCATTTCTCGAAATGGAGACCGTGCAGATTGAAAATGAACTCATGGAAAAGATTAAAAAGGCGCAAGTGCAAAGGGAGTGCCTTGAGTATGTGAGGAACTAGGACGATGTGTCTTGGAATGAGGATGGTTGTTGACCTTTCAGAAGAGGATTGTGGTTCCTCGAGGTCCTTTGACGGTGGAAGTTACAACAGAGGCTCATAAGGGCCAGTTTACTATCCACCCTGGTGCTACAAAGATGTATCGGGATTTGAAGAGAAATTTCTGGTGGCCGAGCATGAAGGAAGATATAGCAGTTTATGTGTCCAAGTGCCTTATATGCCAGAAGGTTAAGATAGAACACCAGAAGCCGTCTAGTAAGCTTCAACCTCTTGAAATTCCGGAATAGAAATGGGATAGCATTTCCGTGGACTCAGGCTGGTTATGACTCTATCTGGGTCATTGTGGATAGATTGACCAAGTCTGCTGTAAGAACCCGCACCGCTAATTAAGGTAATTAATGATTTAATTGTGATAAATTAGGAAATGATTCCATAATTGACCTTAATAATTATTATTTGGTTTAAATAATTATAGTGAGTGAGTAAGAATGCTGAAAGTCGCTTTTTGGAAGAAAAGTGCAGATACCGGTTCTGCTAGCCGGTATAAATGTGTAACATCCCACGTAAATATTTAGGAAAATACATAAAATAATATAAGGCATAAGTATGCATGTGTGAAAATTAGAGTTTCATGTAATTATTTATTTGAATTCGAATTGCATGGTTACTAGTGTAAAATTAATATTGAGTTAGGAAAATTATTAGAATTATAATTTTAGGTGAGAAATTATTTTATGCATGTAGGAAATATTATGTAGAAACATATAAAAAGAATTAAAAATAATTGGGTTTGAGGACTTAGAATTTTTGCGCTAGTACCCAAGTTAGTGTCACTTGGGCTTGTGCATATTTCTAAATTGCTTATGTTTGTTGGGCTGAAGCTTTAGGCCTTTTGTAGCCCACTTGATGCAGCCCAAACCCATCAATAACTTATCCTAACCTCACCTTAAGTGACTCCACAAGTCAACCTCTTATTGGCTAAAAACCTCCACATGGCATAGTCTACCTCCCTTCCCTCATTGTGCGCACATGACACATGCAAAATCTGCACTTGGACTGTTTGCAATCATTTTGGTCAGCCTTGCACTTTGCTTTTCCTTGCCGCATACGTATAACAATGTGAGGAGGCAAGCTACTTGCTTGCTACACTTTCCTAACTTAGGCAGCCTTGTAAGACATGCAACCAATGGAGCTTTTGTGGACAGATTGCATGCTCTTTGTATGGGCAGAAAATTCTGCACCATTTGACCCTCCACTTGTGCGCTCCAAGTGTGAGGATTCAGCCAAGTTTTTGCCCTTGATGAATGGCTTTAAGACAGCCTTCAACCCTCACTTGTCTCCTCATTCTTTCCACTCTTTTGCATGAAGATAGGCTGCACCAAACCCCTTACTTCTTCCTCTCTTAGGCGCTAAGTAGGGTGTAGTTTAGGTCCTCTTAAACATAACCAAATCTGCACCATTATGTCTTCCTTCTCCACTTGAAAAACCGTAAAGTGTGTAGGGTGTTTACATTCAGAAATCGTGCACACCATCCTCTCCTCCTCCTTGCATGAAACCGTGACCTAAGCATCAAGTGTGGTGCAAGCTTTCCTCTCATTCTCCCACTGCCCAGCCAAGCTCCTCCATCCAAAGATTCTGCCCAAGTTGTCCCCCACCTTACTTGTGCGCATAAATCATCCTCTAGGAAGGTGAACTTGTTGTTTGGTGAAGCTAGAAAGTGTGGTGTGTGATCCTTGGTCATTTAGTGTGTACTACAAGAGGTAAGCATGGATCTTAGACCTTCTTCCTTATTGTGTAACCATGTTTATGCTTGAGATGACATGTAATTTGTCTTGTGAACTCTCCTTATGATTCTGCCATGTCTTGTTATAGACCTTAGAATGAGCATGATAAAAATATAATTGTGGGGCCGTTTGATAATAACCTGTATGCCTTCCTTATTGTATGAATCATTATATGATAAATAGCATGCTTTAAGCCTTTGTAGCACACATTGCATGAAATAATAAGGTTATGGAATAAAGTCTCCTTGTTATGCTTGTTTTGATGCTAAAAAATGTCACTGTTTCTGTTTAAGAATGCTGCTATAAACGTTACTATTTCTGTTTAAAAAATGTCACTGCATGTTGTTCACTGCTACTGTAAAATGCTACTGTTTTTACTGCTGTAAACGTTACTGTTTCTGTTTAAAAAATGTCACTGTATGTTGTTCACTGCTGCTGTAAAATGCTACTATTTTTGCTGCTGTAAACGTTACTGTTTCTGCTTAAAAAATGTCACTGTATGTTGTTCACTGCTGCTGTAAAATGCTACTATTTTTGCTGCTGTAAACGTTACTGTTTCTGTTTAAAAAACATTAGTGTTTGCTGCTAAAAACGTTGTTGTTTCTATTAAAATAAACGTTACTGTTTCTGTTGTAAAATGTCACTGTTTCTGCTCACTGTCTTTTAAACAAAGCGTTGCTTTTTCTGCTCACTATTTTTAAGAAAAACGTTGCCATTTACTGCTCACTGTTCTGCTATAAAACGTTGCTATTTTGCTCACTATTTTACTGTAAAACGTTGCTATTTTGCTCACTATTTTTGCTGTAAAATGTTGTTGTTTTGCTCACTGTTTCTGCTGTAAAATGTTGCTGTGTTTGCTCACTATTTTGCTGTAAAACATTATTGTTTTGCTCACTGTTTTGCCTTAAAACGTTGCTGTAAAATGATTTATTGTAAGTGATTTAGGTGCGCATAAGCAGTGAGAAACGTAGCATATTTTACTATTGTTTGGTAATTATTTAAGTCACGCAAGGTAAGTGTTAGGCGATATTACCTAATGTGACTATTGACTAGCGTATGAAGTTGTAACATGATGCTCCATACTCCGTAAAATTATTATGTTCCTTATGATGTAAGTATTCTGCCATGAATAAGCCTTGACGACAATATGATTATGAGGTAAAGTTGTTATGTGGCAGCATAACGTATATGAAAAGTATATAAGCATGCATCTTACATTATACCGCATTTATTTTTACGCTTTGTGTGTGAAAGCATAACATGGTATGCATGTACCAAAATTCATATAGCCTTGCAAATTAGAATAGTTATGTACATGACCATGTGTTTGAGCACGCATCATATAGGCATCCCTCCGGTACCAAGGCATGGGACAGTTGGCATCAGTCCGCATAAGCCACAGTTGGAATCCACCAATGAAGGGTGTCGATTATGAGATATCCACTGTGTATTGCGCGCACGACGGTGCTAATAGCGCAAAAGGAAGGCGTTATATACACAATATATATATATATAAATATATAAATATATATATACATATATATATATATATGATGAAAAGGAAAAGACAAGGGAAAGGATATGTTGAAGTGACTGTTTATGATTTTGTGCCTAGTTTAATACTGTTGCGTTATTGGTTTTGTTGCCACTTTAATGGGATTATTCTCACCCCTTTAGGGCTGCTATTTTCATAAAATGACAGGAGGACGAAAGAGCATTTGAAGGCGTGATGTTTGTTGTTATTTGCTGATGCTTGGACTTTTGTTGTTGCTGTTTAATTGTTGGATGACTGTAACGCTTATTATTTTGGAGCACTTGGATGACTGTAGACATTATTATCTTTCATCTTGTTTTAGTCTTTCATGAACAACGACTGTTTTGAAAAAATCAGAAAACGTTTTGCGAAAAGGATTTTAGAACGTTTTATTAAGTGCTGAATTTTTAACAGTTTTACGAACACCTTACGGGTTATGTTTCAAGGGGCAAACAAACTCCGATTTACTATTATTTTATATGCACGCGAAGCCCCAGACGTGCTCTTTCTAAATCACAATGAATATTTTTTTAACTCATCAGAACGGAATTTATACGAATTTTTAAATACAGTACGGTTTTGCCTTTTAAATAAAATTTTCAGTAGCTAAAGTGTCGTTAAAGACTCTAATTCTGCTTAGCAAACGACTCTCTTGGATGCATACAAGGGAGGGCGTTACAAAATACGTACCGGTGAAGTATCCCGAAAAATCATAATAAGTGCATGATAATTACTAGAATAAGATGTAGGACTTGTAAAACGAGTTTCAAGTCAAAATAATGAGATCTCATGCCAGAACTGATACTGGCTATGGAAAAGCGCGTACCGAAAAGGTGCTCCAAAAAATAAAATAAAAATATGAAAAATCTTAGAAAAATGAGTAGTTTAAGATTCCAAAGTTTGGGATCAAGATCTTTTGCGTAGCTATTAATGCTAATATTGCGCGTTAAGTGGCCATGTGGCTATATATACTACCTTTAAGGGCACAAAACCCTAGAAAACTGCCTCTTGTGCGTGGATACCTTGGAGGCTGATCAGTCTTGCACTGTTTCATTGCTCTCTTCCCTCTTTGGTGAGCCTTGAGGCCTTCTACCTTCGTAATACCTCTTCCCAAACACTTGGCCTTGAGTATGTGAGCTTGGTGTGTAGAGAGAGGCCCCCTTTTCTGATTTTGTGAACCTGTTTGAGGGAGGTTGGGCTCCTGAGTTTTGTGTTTGAGGGGTTGGAGTCATATTCTTGGCACTTGGTGCTTCAAAAAGCATCTTTTGGTGGGAAAGGACCAACCTTCAACCTTCATTTTCGTTCTTTGTTGAAGTCAGTACCTTGGAGCTGTTGTGTGAGCTCCAAGAGCATCATTTGTTTCTGTTTAAGCTTGGGGTAAGCCTTACCACCCTTGAACTTGAGTTTTCTTAGTTAAAAATGGAACCTTGATGCATGTTGAAAGTTAAACTGGCCTTTGAAGGCCGATGCATGTAAGGTGTAAAACAAAATTTTACTGCGGAACATACATGCACACATAGGTTCATGCTTTAAGACAGCATGATGTTACCTTGTTTTTGGCCTGATCAGTCAGGGAGATCAGATGTCAGGCTTGAAGGGTTCAAACCCTCTAATGGTGATCCACACCATCGTTCGTCAATGATGCAAGAACCCTTTCTTGAAAGCCACCAGATGAACATCACAGTGAGGCTTGCTATGCGCACAAGTGGTGAAGGTGGAGGCTAGGTATTTTGTCTGAAAAGGTGTAATGAACTACCCTACAGAATGGTGCATAGATGGAGGAGAGTTGGCTAGGTTTTCTTGACAAAACCCTAAGGTGAGGAACAAGTGTTATGCGCACACTTGGAGAGGAGGAGAGATTTAAATCATTCAAAAATGAAAACCAACTTTCAAACTCTTTTGAAATTTGCGCATGGAACAGGGAGGATAAGGTGGAGCTGCTGCAAAACCAATTTTACCAACAACCTCCAATCTTATCCACAAGAAATTAAGTTCAAAATAATTTAAACTTAAATTCATAAACTATCATATAGTATACATTTCTCATGTGCATAATTCAGCCCTAGAAGGGGTCCAAATATATTGAGTAGTTGCATTCAAAATTTGAATCAACTCACCCACTGATTCCCTCAACCACAAAATCTGAATGGAGCTTTGTTTTAAGTGATAAGATGACATCCTTATCACTTAAACTTGCGCACCAAACAGCCCAAGGAAGTGCTCCAAAGATGCTTCTTGATCCAAGGAATATGCTCCAATAAGATCCTGTCTTATCCTTTTGTTATGAAACAACTTTTCAAAGCCAATTCAAATTCGAATTCAAACACTTGAATTCAAATGTTCAAACATTCAAATTCAAAATTCAAAATTCAAAATTTCAAATTTCAAATTCAAAATTCAAATTTCAAAATTCAAATTCCAAATTCAAATTTCAAATTTCAAATTTCAAATTCAAAATTCGAATTTCAAAATTCAAATTTCGAATTCAAAATTCGAAATTCAAATATTTGATTATTAATTTAACTAATTAAATTAATTAGTAATGGCTTGGACTATCCAAGCCCATTACTAAGCTCCATGCACCACCCACCCATTTAGGTGGGCTTCCAAACAACTTCTTGGGCTAACAACCATTATTAGGCCCAATACCTTTAAAGCTAGTCCATCATGACTACAAGGTGTTAGTGTGTGACCCATTAGGTCCAACTTAGCTTCTGACATAACTGGGCTTGGGCCCAACAAGCCCACAACCCAATTAATGACAACACAGAGCACTAGCAATGCTTTGTTGCCCCAGAACTAGTCAGATTAATGACTTGATCAACCTATTGCACATATTTGGTTACCGTATATATTTCCCTTCGTCTCGGTTATCTTCCCATTAACCTAGGGTAAGGAAATGTATCAACCCCTGCGGTTTAGGGTAAGCTTTATTCGAAATAGGGAATCTTCAATTTACTGACTCTAAAGGCAGATCATCTCATGATCTCTTTTACTATGCATAGATTCCTGAGTCCCTGTAAATGTCATCCCGATTTCTCCGGTTTACAGATAACCTAATCTCTCACAGAGATTTGACGAATTCCTTCAGCTTATTACCTTAGCCCTGTGCCCTTTAAGGACACGCCCAACAGTATACCTATGAGTCTCCATGTTTCAGGCAGACGAGGCATACAATCAAAACATGCCTTCAAGAACACAGTCTAGGTAATAACTTCTGGTCTAAGGAAAGACATACCCAAACATAAAGAGATTACTCTAATGACACTATCTGTGAGATTTCCTCATAGAGTCTCTTTTTGGGTCTGTTCAGTGCGAGCTATACTCTTATAGGTCCACCCACGACTTTAGCTAAGATATCTCCATATCTGCAGCTCGTGAGGTCTTTACCTTGTATCCATATACAAGTAGATAAGTCATACTAGTCTTTACTCGAGATCACTGATCCCCAAACTCAGTGTCTCTAGACTAGGAACATATAATTAGGAATAGACATGCAATATCCTTGAATCCTCATGATCTTGATCTCATCACAGATACTCACGAGATACCTGTTCTATTCCAAGGGGTTTATCCAGTTCGTTCATATAATATTAACAGTAATATCGAGATACAATATGAAACTGAATAAATAGTGCTTTCATTTATTTGCGACAAACAAAGTTCTACATCTAGTGTCATTTATTTAATCAAAAGATTGTCTCTAGGACACCCATATGCTAACAAGCTCCCGCTTGGCCTAGAGCCAATCATACCTAAGTCGTATACCCAAAGCCTCATAATGATTATCATGTTTTCTCTGAGAAACAGCCTTTGTCAGAGAATCGGCCAGGTTATCGTCTGTGGGAACATAATCCATTTTTACATCATTCCTATCAATGATTTCTCTAATCAAATGATATCTGCGGAGCACGTGTTTAGATCTTTGATGAGACCTAGGTTCCTTTGACTGCGCAATTGTGTTGTCGCAAAGCAACTGTATGGGCTCATCCACGCTTGGAACCACCCTTAGTTCATTTATGAACTTCTTGATCCACACTGCCTCCTTAGCTGCTTCTGAAGCAGCTATGTATTCAGCCTCTGTCGTTGAATCTGTTGTTGTCTCCTGCTTGGAACTTTTCCAAGACACTGCCCCACCATTTAAGGTGAATACGAATCCTGACTGTGACTTGCAGTCATCTTTGTCACTCTGAAAGCTGGCATCAGTGAACCCTTTCACTGTTAACTCATTAACCCCACCATAGACCAGAAACGCATCCTTAGTTCTTTTTAAGTATTTAAGGATGGTTTTGACTGCCGTCCAGTGACCCTCTCCAGGGTCTGACTGGTATCTGCTCGTAATGCTTAAAGCATATAAGACATCTGGTCTCGTACATATCATGGCATACTTGATGGATCCAATAGCCGAAGCGTATGGAATTCCACTCATGCGATCCTTCTCAGGTTGTGACTTAGGACACATAGCCCTTGATAGGTGTACCCCATGACTGACAGGAAGAAAACCTCTTTTCGACCCTTCCATGCTAAACCTCTTTAGCATTTTGTCAATGTACGTGGATTGAGATAAACCCAGCAGCCTCTTGGATCTATCTCTATAGATCTTTATACCAAGTATAAAGGCTGCCTCTCCCAAATCCTTCGTGGTAAAGTCTTCTGAAAGCCACTCTTTCATTATTTTTAATGTGGGGATGTCATTTCCTATTAGCAATATGTCATCTACATAGAGCACTAGGAAGACGACATTACTCCCACTAACCTCTCTGTAAACACAAGGTTCATCCTCGTTCTTGATAAAGCCGTTACACTTAACGACTTCATCAAAACGTATATTCCAACTCCTTGATGCTTGCTTTAACCCATATATTGACCTTTGTAGTTTGCATACCATATGCTCCCGATCTTTGTTTTCAAAGCCTTCAGGTTGTGTCATGTACACTTCCTCCTTCAAGAACCCATTCAAGAAGGCAGTCTTGACATCCATTTGCCAAATTTCATAGTCGTGGTATGCTGCTATTGCAAGCATGATCCTAATAGATTTGATCATGGCAGCTGGTGAGAAAGTTTCATCATAGTCAACTCCTTGTCTTTGACGATACCCTTTCGCCACCAACCTAGCTTTGTAGGTCTGAACGTTGCCATCTGCATCAGTCTTTCTTTTAAAGACCCATTTATTACCGATAGGAACTATTCCTTGGGGTTTAGGAACCAAGGTCCATACCTTGTTCTGATACATCGAATCCATTTCAGATTTCATGGCTTCAAGCCATCTTGAGGAGTCAACATCTTTGACCGCCTCCTCGTAGTTACTTGGTTCATCATCCTCAACAGTTTACTGATTCTCAATCACAAACTCGTACCTCTCAGGTGGATGGATGACCCTCGTAGATCTACGGATTTGTGTGTTTACTTCTCCATTGGAGAACGTCGCCTGCGGAGCAGACTCGGGTTCCTCAATCTGTTCTTGTGGATCTTGCACTTCTTCAAGATCAATCTTACTCTCACTGCCTCCTTGAGAGATCAAATCCTTCTCAAGGAACTCAGCATTCTTTGACACAAACACTTTGTGTTCTTCCATGGAGTAGAAGTAGTATCCCTTAGTACCTTTAGGATACCCCACAAATAGACATTTAGTACTCTTAGCACTAAGCTTGTCTGATGTCAACGCTTTTACATAAGCTGGCGATCCCATACCCTGAGGTAACTTAGGTTGGGTCTCTTACCACTCCATATCTCATATGGTGTGGTCGGAACAGATTTAGATGGTACCCTATTTAGAAGGTATGCCGCTGTGTCTAAGGCATATCCCCAAAATGATTTTGGAAGTTGAGTCTCACTCATCATAGACCTAACCATGTCTAACAAGGTCCTGTTTCTCCTTTCGGAGACATCGTTTTGGTGTGGTGTGTAAGGAGCGGTAAGTTGTGAGAGAATTCCATTTTCTCTCAGATAACCCTGAAACTCGTGGCTCAAATATTCACCACCACGATCTGATCGTAATGTCTTAATCATCTTGCCATGCTATTTCTCCACTTCATTCCTAAACTCTTTGAACTTTTCAAAAGCTTCAGATTTATATCTCATGTAACACCCACTCTTACATGCATCCAAGAGGGTTGTTTGCTAAATCGTATTAGAGTCGCAGCGGTATAGGACTCAATAAAAAGAAACTTTTATCGGAAAACATTTAAAATAGGGACTTTGGAAATATTCAGATTTGATTCTCATATAAACAACTTGAGAAAGATTAAATCGTTTATCAAACACAGAAAATTTCAATGATAAAACACTTTGCTGAATTTTCTATACTTTTCAGAAAACCTTGCTGCCTTGAAAAATCTGTATAAAATCGAATTCAACTGCGGTAAAAATATTTCAGGCTTCTGAAAAACTAGACATCCGGGGCATCGCATACATATAAAGTATGCGCGATTCGGAGGTGAATAGCCCCACGGAACAGAACACGTAAGATGCTTGCGAATTCTGTTCGTTTTCTGGAAACCAGGCTGTAAGGCGAAGCTTATTAAAATTCGTACAGATTTCGTATAAAAATGAAACCTGCACAGTTTGAAAGTACATTCCCGGGGCTTCGCGTGCATATAAATTATGCCTCATTTGAAGGTCCGTAGCCCCGGAACGACAACATTTAAGTTGCTCCCAAAAACCAGTTTTCGACATGACACAGCCCTTCAATTAACAATTCAGAATTTTGACTGTTCCAAAACATTTTCAGAATTTAAACAACATGTGATTCCAAACTAAAATAATAATCCAACTATAAATCATCTCCTTCACATAGTACAGTCATCCAAAATATCATAACAGCCAACAATCCAGCTAACAGCACAATTGGTAACACAAGTAACAAGCATCTTTAAATCAAACCTTCCGATATTCTTTCTTCATCCTGCCATTTTACATCAAGAAAAACAGCAGCCCCAAAGGGGTGAGAAATATATCCCAGTAAGTGATGACAAGACCAAATGCAAAAGCATTTGCTAGATACAGAAATGGTATACGTAAACAAGCTAAAACATATTTATACATATCAAGCTGAGATATTCTTATACATATCAAGCTAAACAAACTGATACATATGCTGCCAAGATACTAAACAAAACGCGTATATAACGCCAAAACGTACGTTCATAGCACTATTGTGCACGTACTATCAAGCTTAAATATATATATACATATGCTGCCAAGATGCTAAATATAACACCTCAAATGTTTAAATGTTTATTTTAATGTTATACTGTGAAATGAAAGTTGGTGGATTAGTGAAAATCCAAGTATTATGGCCAAAAGGGGCAAAAAGGGCAAAATGGTAAATTGCCGACCGTGTGTTATGAGGCTTAAATATTGAGTTAGAGATTTCAAATGACAAAAGTAAGGTTGGAAATGGAATCAGGGCGAAAAATTGAGTAAATAGGCAAATTTGGGAAAAATTGATGAATAGTGATTTTTAGCGTTAAAATACTGTGATGTGAGTGTACCGATAGGTGTGAAATTTTTATCATTATTTTGGAGAAATAAAAATATTTCATGGACTGGAAAAATATTTAGATTAAGGATTTGTGATCGGAAATTTTATCAGAGTTAAAGTTAGATCGCGTGTGGGACCCGTGTGACCGAAGTCACTTGGCCCCACCTCCTTTTCTTTCCTTCTTTCCTCTCATTTTCCTCTCCTCCTCGCGCGCTCACAGTGAAGAAAGGGCCAAGAACACCATTTTCACCATTTTCTTCCATTTCTTCCCATTTCTTCGTTTCTCCACCGAATCGCTTGATTTTGGTGTTGAAATCTATCGTAAACAACCTTCCAAAGCCATTGGTAGCACTTAGAAGCCTTGAATCCATCTCTTTGGCCGCGTTTTAAGCAAAGTCAGATCCGACCCATAAGTGTTTTTGGAGATTTCTTGGAGTTTTGAGCTTCAAATGGTTTAGTGAAGCCTTGGTGGTGATCATACTACCCATTGTAAGTATATTTGTGGTCTTTTGATAGTTGATTTCTTAGATCTATGAATTTGTGTTCAAAGCTTTGATTTTAGATGTGTGATGATAGAGAGCCCAAATGGAAAAATGCTATTAGATGAAAAGGCCTTAGAATCATGTTTGTAAGCTAGAAATGCTATGTTAAATTTTGGTGAAAAATCTAGGTTTTTAACTTAGAGAATTTTGAGGAAATTTGATGAAAAAGGAGTTTTGGTGTAAATTGGATTTCATGATTGTTGTAGGGTGCCTCACACGGTTGGAATTGTGAAAAGTTGATTTGGAGCATACGTTTGGAACGGTGTTGCTCGTATTAAGGTAAACTCTTGGAACTTGGGTTTAATCCCTAGTGAGCTCCACCACACCTAGAGGAAGGTTGTGGTTGGATTATGTAGTGATGAATTGATGTGTTTGTGTGCTTGTATGCATATTGCTTGTATTGTGTGAAAATTGTGTGGTCACTGATCAGTTGACGAGTGGAGTTTGGTCATCCGCTGGATTCATCCTTGTGAGAATGCCAGTCGGGTATTGCCGTGGAGTCGACTCTGGGAGCGGCGCCAGGATGATCCAAACGTGGGACGTCCGCCGGATAGGGCTCATGAGGAGTTCCGGTTGGGTATTGCCATGGAGTCTTCTCAACCATGGGAGAGGCGCCAGGACTGTCTCGGGAGTTATATGATGGAGTCCTTGAACACGAATCCATGAGTGGATGTTCTTGGGTGTCTCCAGGAGGATGGTGATATTGTTTTACTTGCATGCCATATTATGTCATTTTGATACATTTTAGTGAGCCATGGAGTGGAGAGAGCCTCTAGCTCCATTGGTTTACTGAGATATATCCGTATATCTCACCCCGTGTTTGGGGGACCACATTTCAGGTCACTATGAGCCGGGAGGAGCTTCGGGCAAGAAGCCCGTATAGTGGACGTTGGTTTGGCATGCGGTGCATTTGGATTGCATGGCTTTTTGGAGGAGTTTATGGAGTGCACATAGCATACCATTAGTATTTTGAGACTTAGGTCATGAACATATTGCATGATGTCATTTTCCATGCTTTTGTTAGTGTTCATGGTCATATGCTAAGTCTTGTTTATGTTTTATTATTCATGGCTTGGATAACTGTATATTTTGAGTGAGCATGGGACTTGTCCATTGCCACATTCATAGCCTTGAAGTCTTGATGAGTATTGTTGTAAAAATGGTCCATATGTACATGTAGATGGCCATTATTTGTGAATGATGTAATTGATGTTAAACTTAAGGAAAATGCATGATGGAAGGGCCTAGAGCCTACATTAGGACATGATTATGTGTTATGTGGAGTACCAAGGGGTTAGGGATGGATTACACACCCTTTTTGGGGCTCAAAACTGCTGTAATCTGTCATTTTGCTGCATAGTAATCGATTACCCAAGCATGGTAATCGATTACCATGCAACAGGGGACGAAAAATTAGCTACTGTCTGCACTGGTAATCGATTACTGGCCTTTGGTAATCGATTACCATGTGAGGTAATCGATTACCCAAAGCTGGTAATCGATTACCAGAACAGAGGAATTGAAAAATTGGCTACTGCCTCATTTTTGACAGGTGGTAATCGATTACCACCCACTGGTAATCGATTACCACAGTGTAATTTTCGAAAATTCAGTTTTTTTTCTAGACTAAAAGAAAGGGGCTTAACTTGATGGGTAGAACTCCAAATGATACGTGGTTTGAAACCACGCGTAGATAACGTAAAGGACTATAACTTGGTAAAAGGAGAGAGTAAGATGGTGAGTTTAAATGAATTGAATAAAAAGAAAGTTTTATGATGTTAGAAAGTGTATGATTCCGCAAACGGCATTTACAATTATAGTGTGGTTTTAATTGATTACGGAGAATGTAATGATGTAAAAGAAAAGGAATATGTTAAAAGAAAAATTTGCCCGTAATTTAATTAACCTAATCACTGTGATTATAACTGCGCTTAATATCATAATCAATGTTAACAATACCGGTGTACAACGGGCTGTTACATTTTATGGTATCAGAGCAGTTTTGTTTAGGGAACTCTGATTGTTTGTGTATGATGTATCTTGTGTGTCATAGCTATCTGTGAACTATTTATGATTAATGTATATGTGATTCCTCAGTGTGGGTCTGATCAACTCATTCCTTTGTGTTACATGTACAGATATCATGAGTAGGGCACGAGGTCGCCGTGGGGCACGTGGTGCAGGTCCTTTGCCACCGGATCCGGTCAGTGCAGCACTGAATGCTCTGCAGGCGGAGACGGCTGCAAACAGAAATATGACTGAGAACCTGATGAAAGCAAATCAGGATATGATGCAGGCCTTTATGGCTGAGATGAGGGCGGATAGAGGTCGTCCTAGGAGGGAGGATACACCTCCACATACGGCTACGGTGACTCCTACACCGACGCCATCTGTTACTCCTCAACAGGGGGAGAGCGGGGCTAGTCACCACACTGGTGAGGCTAGTCATCATACTACTACGGATCCTAGTTATGTTCCTGATCCGTCATCTGTTGCCCAATCTACTGGGGCTGCTGGACAGGTGCTTGACAATGCTGATGATGAGCGTAGGCTCATATCTTTTAGGAAACATAAGC
This sequence comes from Gastrolobium villosum, assembly GCA_032173675.1. Taxonomy (NCBI): domain Eukaryota; kingdom Viridiplantae; phylum Streptophyta; class Magnoliopsida; order Fabales; family Fabaceae; genus Gastrolobium; species Gastrolobium villosum. The sequence continues at coordinate 72,912 of JAVKPL010002794.1, forward strand.
CACCCGCATTTCTGGGGTCAAGGGACCCGAAGGAGGTCACTGCTTGGTTGAGGGGTATGGATAAGATTTTTCAAGTTATGAGATGCCAAGATCCGCAGAAGTTGTTATATTCTGTTTATATGCTGGAGGGTGATGCCCAAGAGTGGTGGGACAATGTGTCTCGCCCATTTGTTATTCAGGGTGAGGTCCTTACTTGGACTATGTTTGAAGGATTATTTCATGAAGAATATTTTCCCCGCGATGTTCGGGAGGCAAAGCAAGGTGAATTCGATAATCTGGTACAGGGAGGTATGACTGTGGATGCCTATGTGGCAAGATTTAATGAGCTTGTGAAGTTTGCAAATTATGGAGGTACACTACCTACTCCGGAATTCTTGTCAGCTAAATTTCAAAGAGGGCTGAGTGAGAAGATTGCAAAGAGGATGTCGAATACTGCGGTGAGAAACTTTGCCGACTTGGTGACCCAATGTAAAAGGGTCGAGACTGTTTATGGGAGGTATCCGAAATCTGATTCTACAAAAGAGCAAGAGGTTAAGAGGACACCTGGTCCTTCTGGTAATACTAACAGAGGAGGTTTCAATAATAATAATAGAGGTAGGGGGTTGCATGTAAGGCAGCCTCCTGGTCAGTTCAAGAGGGGTGGAAATACTGGTGGTGGTGGTGCTTCGAACAGATATTTTACCCCACAATGTGGGAAGTGTGGGAAATACCACAGAGGTGTATGTGGTGCTGGTACGTCGAATTGTTTTAGATGTGGTCAGAGTGGCCACTTTGCTAGAAATTGTACATCTTCTTCGGGGCAGGCTGCGAATCTGCAGGCCTTGCCGCCAGCTACTACTACTACTGCTGCTCCTATTGCTGTTGTTCCTACTGTGGGACGAGTTTATACTACTAATGCGCAACGTACTGAAAAGGCTCCGAATTTGGTTAAAGGTATAATTTTTCTCTCTAATGTTGATTTATCTGTGTTGTTTGATTCGGGAGCAACACATTCATTTGTGGCGGACTATGTGGCTAAGGCGCTGGACTTAAAGGTAACACGGATGGTTCCTCCGATGCGTATTACTACTGCTACAGGAGAGGTTAGTGAATCGTCTTGGATCTGTGAAGATGTGAAGTTCACTTATTTAGGCAGGGGTTACACCATTGATTTAATTATCTTACCCCTGGCCTCTGTCAATTTAATTTTGGGGATGGATTGGTTGTCTCGGAACTGCGCAATGATTGATTGCTGCGGGAAGAGGTTGTTGCTATCTCACGAGAGGCCGTCTGTTTGTCCGTCTTTGTATTTGTCTGTCAGTCAGACTGTGAAAGCCTTGAAGGCTGGAGATCTGGGTTATGTCTTGTTGGGCGGATTGGTGGGTGATAAAAAGGATGGTAGCATGAGATTGTGCACTGACTACCGACAGCTGAATAAAGTGACTATTAAGAACCGGTACCCATTACCGCGTATTGATGATTTATTAGATCAGTTGAGGGGTGCCTGTGTATTTTCAAAGATTGATCTCTGGTCCGGATATCACCAGATTCGGATTAAACCGGAGGATGTACCTAAAACAGCTTTCCGATCCAGATATGGACATTTTGAGTATCAAGTTATTCCTTTTGGGCTTACTAATGCCCCGGCGGTGTTCATGGACTATATGAGCCGCATTTTTAAACCGTATTTGGACCAGTTTGTAATTGTGTTCATTGATGACATTTTGATCTATTCTAAGAGTAAAGAGGAGCACATGGACCATTTGAGGACTGTGTTGCAGGTGTTGAAAGACAAGAAACTGTATGCTAAGCCGTCTAAGTGTGAATTCTGGTTGCCTGAGGTGCAATTTTTGGGTCACGTTATTTCTGCAAGTGGTGTTGCAGTGGATCCAAGCAAGATTGAAGCGGTGAGTGACTGGGAAAGACCAAAGACTGTGACTGAGATTAGAAGTTTTCTGGGGCTTGCTGGCTATTATCGCCGATTTATACAGGGATTTTCTGCAATGGTTCTACCGTTGACTCGATTGACACGAAAGGATACTCCTTTTGTGTGGACCCAGGAATGTGAGGACTGTTTTCTGCTACTGAAAGAGAAATTGACCACTGCTCCGGTGTTGACTCTACCCGATCCGGAGGGTGAGTTTGTATTATATTGTGATGCTTCTAAGAAAGGTTTAGGGAGCGTGTTGATGCAGGAAGGAAAAGTGATTGCATATGCGTCTAGGCAGTTAAGGCCACATGAAGAAAATTATCCGACGCACGACTCGGAGTTGGCTGCTATTGTGTTTGCCTTGAAAATTTGGAGGCATTTTCTGTATGGAATGAAGTTTGCTGTGTTCAGCCACCAAAAAAGCTTGAAATATTTATTTGATCAGAAGGAGCTGAATATGAGGCAGCGTAGATGGGTTGAATTCTTGAAAGATTATGACTTTGAGCTGAAATACCACCCGGGAAAGGCTAATGTTGTGGCAGATGCATTGAGTAGGAAGTCTGTTAACTTATCTCATATGATGATGTGGGACAATGAAGTGATTGAGCAATTCCGTGATATGAAAATAACGGATTTCTTTGCAGGAAGAATGTGTGATATGGAGTTGACTCGGATTGAGAACGAGCTGCACGAGAAGATTAAAGAGACTCAAATCAGAAATGAAAGTATAAAGTATTTGAAAGGCCAGAGTGGCATATCTGTTAATGAACAGGGACTTTTGTTATATCAGGGCAGGATTGTTGTGCCCAAGGAACTTGCTGAGGAAGTTATGACTGAGGCCCATAAGGGTCAATATGCTATCCACCCAGGTGCCACAAAAATGTACCAAGATTTGAAAGTTAAGTTCTGGTGGCCTGGTATGAAAAGGGATGTTGCCGAGTACGTATCTAAGTGCTTGGTGTGTCAAAAGGTGAAAATAGAGCATCAGAAACCTGCTGGATTACTTCAGCCGCTGGATATACCTGAATGGAAATGGGAAAGTATTTCTATGGATTTTGTTGTGGGATTGCCGCGAACTCAAGCTGGCTATGATTCAATTTGGGTTATTGTGGACCGACTTACGAAGTCTGCACATTTTCTACCAGTACGAGTGGACTACACCACCGAGAAGTTGGCTACACTGTATGTGAAGGAGATTGTTAGACTCCATGGGATACCGATTAGCATTGTGAGTGATCGGGACCCGAAGTTTACTTCACGATTTTGGGGAGCTTTGCAGCAGGCTTTTGGCACTCAGCTTCGACTGAGCACTGCTTATCACCCGCAGACTGATGGTCAGACTGAGAGAACCATACAGACACTTGAGGATATGCTGAGAGCTTGCACACTGGAACAGGGTAATGCTTGGGATAAGTACTTACCACTGGTGGAGTTTTCTTATAATAACAGTTTTCATTCCAGTCTGGGTATGGCACCATATGAGGTTTTGTATGGCAGGAGGTGTCGTACGCCCACTTGTTGGACTGAGGTAGGCGATAAAGAAAGATTTGGTCCGGATTTTGTGCAGGAAACGACAGTGCAAATTGAAATGATCAGAGAAAAATTGAAACAAGCACAGAATCGGCAGAAAAGCTATTATGACAATAAGCATAGACCGCTGGAATTTGAGGAAGGTGACCATGTATTTGTACGTTTGTCGCCGGTCACAGGTGTTGGCCGTGCGTTGGGTGTGAGGAAGCTGAGTCCACGGTTCATTGGGCCATATCAGATTATGAAAAGAGTAGGATTGGTGGCCTATCAGCTTGCCTTACCCCCGCAGTTATCTAATCTACATGATGTTTTTCATGTGTCGCAGTTGCGACGTTATGTTCCGGATGAATCACATGTGGTGATGCCGGATAATATTGAAATCAGGGAGAACTTGAAGACTCCCATTGGTCCTATTGCTGTATTGGACCGCAGTGAAAAGAGACTAAGAAGTAAAGTGATTCCCATGCTGAAGATTCAGTGGGAAGGCCGCACACCTGAGGAGGCTACTTGGGAGCGGGAGGACGAGATTCTCCGGCTGTATCCTGAGTTAGCGAGCAGGTATGATTTAATTTTGCGGACAAAATTTCAAAAAGGTGGGGTGAATATAACACCTCAAATGTTTAAATGTTTATTTTAATGTTATACTGTGAAATGAAAGTTGGTGGATTAGTGAAAATCCAAGTATTATGGCCAAAAGGGGCAAAAAGGGCAAAATGGTAAATTGCCGACCGTGTGTTATGAGGCTTAAATATTGAGTTAGAGATTTCAAATGACAAAAGTAAGGTTGGAAATGGAATCAGGGCGAAAAATTGAGTAAATAGGCAAATTTGGGAAAAATTGATGAATAGTGATTTTTAGCGTTAAAATACTGTGATGTGAGTGTACCGATAGGTGTGAAATTTTTATCATTATTTTGGAGAAATAAAAATATGTCATGGACTGGAAAAATATTTAGATTAAGGATTTGTGATCGGAAATTTTATCGGAGTTAAAGTTAGATCGCGTGTGGGACCCGTGTGACCGAAGTCACTTGGCCCCACCTCCTTTTCTTTCCTTCTTTCCTCTCATTTTCCTCTCCTCCTCGCGCGCTCACAGTGAAGAAAGGGCCAAGAACACCATTTTCACCATTTTCTTCCATTTCTTCGTTTCTCCACCGAATCGCTTGATTTTGGTGTTGAAATCTATCGTAAACAACCTTCCAAAGCCATTGGTAGCACTTAGAAGCCTTGAATCCATCTCTTTGGCCGCGTTTTAAGCAAAGTCAGATCCGACCCATAAGTGTTTTTGGAGATTTCTTGGAGTTTTGAGCTTCAAATGGTTTAGTGAAGCCTTGGTGGTGATCATACTACCCATTGTAAGTATATTTGTGGTCTTTTGATAGTTGATTTCTTAGATCTATGAATTTGTGTTCAAAGCTTTGATTTTAGATGTGTGATGATAGAGAGCCCAAATGGAAAAATGCTATTAGATGAAAAGGCCTTAGAATCATGTTTGTAAGCTAGAAATGCTATGTTAAATTTTGGTGAAAAATCTAGGTTTTTAACTTAGAGAATTTTGAGGAAATTTGATGAAGAAGGAGTATTGGTGTAAATTGGATTTCATGATTGTTGTAGGGTGCCTCACACGGTTGGAATTGTGAAAAGTTGATTTGGAGCATACGTTTCGAACGGTGTTGCTCGTATTAAGGTAAACTCTTGGAACTTGGGTTTAATCCCTAGTGAGCTCCACCACACCTAGAGGAAGGTTGTGGTTGGATTATGTAGTGATGACATGATGTGTTTGTGTGCTTGTATGCATATTGCTTGTATTGTGTGAAAATTGTGTGGTCACTGATCAGTTGACGAGTGGAGTTTGGTCATCCGCTGGATTCATCCTTGTGAGAATGCCAGTCGGGTATTGCCGTGGAGTCGACTCTGGGAGCGGCGCCAGGATGATCCAAACGTGGGACGTCCGCCGGATAGGGCTCATGAGGAGTTCCGGTTGGGTATTGCCATGGAGTCTTCTCAACCATGGGAGAGGCGCCAGGACTGTCTCGGGAGTTATATGATGGAGTCCTTGAACACGAATCGATGAGTGGATGTTCTTGGGTGTCTCCAGGAGGATGGTGATATTGTTTTACTTGCATGCCATATTATGTCATTTTGATACATTTTAGTGAGCCATGGAGTGGAGAGAGCCTCTAGCTCCATTGGTTTACTGAGATATATCCGTATATCTCACCCCGTGTTTGGGGGACCACATTTCAGGTCACTATGAGCCGGGAGGAGCTTCGGGCAAGAAGCCCGTATAGTGGACGTTGGTTTGGCATGCGGTGCATTTGGATTGCATGGCTTTTTGGAGGAGTTGATGGAGTGCACATAGCATACCATTAGTATTTTGAGACTTAGGTCATGAACATATTGCATGATGTCATTTTCCATGCTTTTGTTAGTGTTCATGGTCATATGCTAAGTCTTGTTTATGTTTTATTATTCATGGCTTGGATAACTGTATATTTTGAGTGAGCATGGGACTTGTCCATTGCCACATTCATAGCCTTGAAGTCTTGATGAGTATTGTTGTAAAAATGGTCCATATGTACATGTAGATGGCCATTATTTGTGAATGATGTAATTGATGTTAAACTTAAGGAAAATGCATGATGGAAGGGCCTAGAGCCTACATTAGGACATGATTATGTGTTATGTGGAGTACCAAGGGGTTAGGGATGGATTACACACCCTTTTTGGGGCTCAAAACTGCTGTAATCTGTCATTTTGCTGCATAGTAATCGATTACCCAAGCATGGTAATCGATTACCATGCAACAGGGGACGAAAAATTAGCTACTGTCTGCACTGGTAATCGATTACTGGCCTTTGGTAATCGATTACCATGTGAGGTAATCGATTACCCAAAGCTGGTAATCGATTACCAGAACAGAGGAATTGAAAAATTGGCTACTGCCTCATTTTTGACAGGTGGTAATCGATTACCACCCACTGGTAATCGATTACCACAGTGTAATTTTCGAAAATTCAGTTTTTTTTCTAGACTAAAAGAAAGGGGCTTAACTTGATGGGTAGAACTCCAAATGATACGTGGTTTGAAACCACGCGTAGATAACGTAAAGGACTATAACTTGGTAAAAGGAGAGAGTAAGATGGTGAGTTTAAATGAATTGAATAAAAAGAAAGTTTTATGATGTTAGAAAGTGTATGATTCCGCAAACGGCATTTACAATTATAGTGTGGTTTTAATTGATTACGGAGAATGTAATGATGTAAAAGAAAAGGAATATGTTAAAAGAAAAATTTGCCCGTAATTTAATTAACCTAATCACTGTGATTATAACTGCGCTTAATATCATAATCAATGTTAACAATACCGGTGTACAACGGGCTGTTACACTAAACAAAAAGCGTATATAACGCCAAAACGTACGTAATTCGCATCGTCATGCGCGTACCATCAAAGACAGTGGAAAAAGCCTCCCTTAATGGCTCCTTGGAGGGTTCCAACTGTATACCTAGCGCACTGAAGCCAATGTCCCAGAACCCCGGTACCAAAGGGGATGCCTACATGATGCATGCTCAAACGTATGCTTAGTTTTTGAAAGCTTATTCGGTTATAAACATGAAATTTATGCATGGATGTAGTGTCATGAGTCACACGCAGCATACAAATAAAATTATGAATGCACATGCATGACTAAATCATATCCAGATTTGACATATAATGTCACAAAGCAGCAGCATATATAATATCACGAGATTCATGATTCCAAAACAAACATATCTCATGTATACCAAAATATGGAGCTACGGTCAAACCTCGTGCTCCTTCTAGCAATCAAGAAGGTAGTGTCGTTGCACTTACCTTGACACTTTAGCTATTTAAATCAAGCTTTCCACAATTATCCAAATAGCCACCAATTCGGTCCACACTTAATGAATTTGCGCACCTATATTCATGCGGTACAAGTCAGAATTTTATTCATACATTCCTATTATTCACAAACCAATTCCATGCCTCCCAATATTTACCAACATATTATCATAATAAAATCCTAAGTCCTCAACACATACAGGTTCGGTCTTCTCTTTATTTTTAACATTAAAAAAGATTCAGAATGTTTATAGCACACAAGCTACCCATTACTAGGTATCCAGAATTATTCATTTGTTTAACAATTTTCACAAGACCAAGAGGGCGATAAGGAACTTCAACATACTGCCCTTAAGGTTCTAAGCACATACGAATTTTAATCATTTTTCTTAGTCCAAGGAATCAGCTTCACAATAGAACAAAGAGCTATTCTCATGCTCACAAATTCAGTTTTGGTCTTATGTATATAAAATCCTAGGCTGTTCTAAAAAGACAGAATCCAAGGAAGTAGGTGGTCAAAATAAAATGTTCTCCAATTCTTGTAATTTACTCGGTTCTCATAGTTCCAAAACTAGATAAATATTCTGATTGATAGTTAATACCTTAATTTGTTAACAACGAAAATTACAAGTCCCCTCATGCATTCAGGTTCGGCTAGACTGTACTAGGTGTCCACGATTAATTTAATTACATGCCCATTCCTACTAAGTCTAGGTTGTGCTAGGAGGAACTTATGGGCATGATGTACCTTTAATTTTACATATACAATACTAGATTCATCAATTCAGTCCCACAAAACAAGATTAACAACATTTACAAGAGGGCTATTTTTGAGTCTCAAGGCGTTAGGTTCAAGAGGGCAGAAACAGAGGCAGAACAAGGGAAGGATCATAAATTAACACTAATTTCTTAACATGCTTGCAAATCGAACAGGGAAAAAGGAAGGGAAGAGTTGAAACTCGAGTTACCTCATTGTATACACTCAAAGAACCACACATTTGGAGAAAGAGCAACACTTAAGTCTCCCCATGCTCCCCAAAAGAAAACAAGTGCACAAGGGAGAGGAAATGAAAGTGAGAGTCTAAATTCAATCTGCATGCAAAAGGAGGTCCTCAACAATTCGAAGGGAGGAGTGGGTGAATGAGAGAAAAGAAGACACCACACCTCCTTGCCTATACACCCTCGTCGAACTAGGAGGAGAAGAAAAATATGCTTTTGTTATTCTCCCTTAAACTCACGGTTTTTCCTTGGTGTTTCTCCTCCAGGGAACCTACGACAATGAGAGGAATTTATGGAAGAATAAAATTCTGACTACGCCTTGATGTTCATCTTGGGCAGTCACGATTTTGGAATGAACCATGGGGTGAGATAGCATTTCGATTCTATCTTGATTGGGAAGCAGAAATTTTTAGTGAGTGCTTGGTTAATTGTTTAGAGCAAGGAGAAGACCAACTTGGGCTGATGACGTTTATAATATACCAGAATTTGCTATGCATTATTCCCACTATGCATATGAAAGGGATAGAATAAAAACTCAGGCTTAAGCTTTCCCAATGGTGCGCACAAAAGAAAGGATAAGGGAGGTGTGATTTTCGACCAATAAGCTTACATGCAAGCTGATTTCTCTTTCCTAATTGGTTGCATGCTTAATAAAGCTGAATTGGGTTGTCTAAGATAACAAGCAAAAAGTTAGAATTTCTACTTTACTCTATCATCTATGTGCATAACAAGGGTTATAAGGTGGGTAATGTTTTGCCAAGTGTTAATCCCCGACCAATGTAGGGCAGCCTTGTGGATTTATTTAGGATAAGGTGGAAGGCTCACTAATTGAGTAAGGCTGAACATAAACCCCTTATTTATAGCTTCAAGCCCTTAAGTTATTAACTAAAATATTTACACATTGTAATACCATTAGTCCTAGATTTTTAATTAGAGTTTCAATTTCTTAGGACATATATATTTTCTCATCCATAATCTCAATTAATGCAATTTTCCTAAACCAAAATTAATTCCACTCGAGCTATGCATATATAGTTCGAATCCAAATAGCTTCCATAGTTCTAGTTGTAATTTATACACGGTCTCCTAATTATGTGGGATGTTACACTCTCCCCACCAAAATTTGAAGTTTGTCCCCAAACTTCGCCTTACCGTTCCAAAATCTGCCTATTTCAAGTGTCTAACACAATTCCATTCCTACACTACGTTATGCTACTTCCAGGTAGACTTCTATAAAATCATTAAACATTAACCCGGATACTACAAACAGATTTGCACATTACCAGTTCTTCATATATATATATATATATATATATATATATATATATATATATATAACCAAGTTTTACTCATATGGAAGGAGATGAAAATTTTCTAAACTTACTCGTAACAAAACAATTACCTAGTTCTCTTTCATCAACATCAAAAATCTTGCTATCACAAAAATGAAGTAAAACAGACATATAAGCTTACTAACAAAGAACTCCAGCTATCAACATTTATAATGAGCTCATGGATCTAGCACACATTCGGTTGGCAATTAAACAATTCCATTCACCAAAACACTACTTCACTATATCAACTTTAATAATTAATACCAGTGTAGGCATAAGTGATTAACCTTTTATTCACCCGATTCAGAATTATAATCCATTAAATAGAACATGACAAAAGACAATTGGCTCCTCAAAATCTCTTTATTATCACTCACCCTTCATGTCACACTATACTATTTAGTCTACTGATCAAAAATTTAAAGATCTTCACATAAAATGCAATTAACAAGTCAGTGGCTTACATAAAAAATTCTTAAGAATGCAGGGTTCAACTAAGTAACATTACCTCCTATTACACCATTATTAGGTTAATTAACTAGAATCTCCAATTACAATTGTTTCGCCTGCATAATGCACATGTTACTATTTAGAAATGTCATTACCTCCTACCTAATCATTGTCGATGACTCGGATTAATTCACTAACCAAACACATCACACACTTGCATTATATCCGGACTCCTATATTGATTATTTTACTCAACAATATCACAGACAGAATTCTATACCTATAAGCCTTCAGGAAATCGAGCAAGTAAAACAGAACACATTACATTCTAAATTTTACACGAGAAGAATCTTCCTAAAATCATAAAACTTCTATCCTACCTTTCATACATACCATGTTAAGTGGTACCTCTCATACAGTTCGTCAAAACACCCACATGAGGAAACTTCCTCGAGCTTTCCGCTGTCCTAGGTACCTCAGATGTAATTGGCTCCACTGATCAGAGGATCCATTAACAATGATATACTTTTAATTCATTAACACATATTACAATTTTGAAACAGACACCAAACACAATTCACCAAACAGACCAAGTTTTCATAAATCATGTTCACAATAGTCACATTCAAAATTCTAGTCACAGTTCATTCTGCAGTTAAAAGGGACAAGTAAAAATTACAGTACAAGATCTCATGCATGCAAGCACCAAATCTCAAGTTCTTTAAACAAATGATTAATCACATTCATGCAAGCAATAATACATCTACTCAATAAGAACATCTCAAAAATGATAATATATCCTGATATACACAAAACAAATGTCAAACTTTCAAGCATGGAATTTACAGCAGCGTATTTAAGTCACAGATTGAATATTATATCGATTAAACAACAATTAAACAGAATCAAGTGCTCGTGTTAAATCTGACTCTTACATCTCACCCTCGGTCTGAATGTAAGATGTCCGAGGAACTATGCTAGTATCGCAGGAGAATTTAATTAGTACTATCTCTAGGGGCATATAAAAATAATTAACAGTTCCCAGCTAACATGAACAGAAAACAAAGAAGATTCGTATTAATCTATATATAGAATTTGAAGACTCATGCGATTAAATCGGGAGAATAGTTTATCCCGGCCTTTAACATAAAACAAGAAAATCATAGATTCATTGTTTCCCTATTACTAGTTCAACCAACTCATACAGTGGGTAGGTGCAATTTCAAAGCTCGACATTCCTAGTAAAATATGGTTTTCTTTTAGGTTCACTTATGGTGCAGTGCAATGAGGAAACAGTAGGCATCACTTAGTTATTTGTGTTATTTTCATGCTAGCAGGGTCAGATTGCAAAAGGTTCAAGTGTAAAGTGGAGAACATCTTTTTCTTAATTTTGATACCAAAAGTATGTCCAAAAATGCACAACATGCTGGTTTGCTTAATCAGTTCTTTATGGCAGCACTAAACTAGAGAGATTATAACAACACAAATTCAGTCATCCAGATTCACCTACAACTCCCATTACTGAAAATACATCCCTCATCGTCTTCTTTCGAAAATAAGTCAAATACAAGCATATTAGGTCGTCAATAAAAGTAATACTCAACATGTTCCACACTAATGACTTTTACATACCCCTTAATAAACAAAATTTATGGGAGAAACTATAAAAGTTTATGAATGTTAACAATCAAACATTTAATGGGTTTGCTTACTTCAACAATGAACTAAAATAAAATTGGTTTGTATTGTTAATAGACATGCAATAAAATTTGGGATACACATTCTATCAAAATTCTGTTGTATAAATACACACAAGTCAAATAGGATCACATTGCTCAACAATTTCAGTTGTAGTTCGCTCAACAGTAAAACCGAACCATACAGCTAAAGAAAACATTACATGTGACCAAGTGTTCGATGATTTAAACAAAGTACTAATCAGGAATGGGGATTTCGAATTGACCAAATTAAAATAATGGTATTCATAAAGTAAACCAAACTTAGAATCCTATGTACCAGTAAACATCAGATTTCCGGACCCACAATTTAATACAACTAATAAGTATGATCTCATAATAGTCAAAGCTTATAAATAGTCAAATTCTAATATCCCTTTCTAATCCATTAGTATCCTTAGTGCCGATTATTCCTACTCATGCATGGTCAAACAACATTTTTAGGAACCAGTTAGAACCTTCTGACGCTTACTCAAAGATTAATTTTAGCAAGGTATAATGCATTTAACAGAATAACACAAACCAAACAAGGTGTAGCTCTATGTAATCACAGTTTACCCGTTAGTCTATTATGTTCAAAATGCAGTTCAGATGACCTCCCTTTAATTATGCAGTCAGTTCCAACACAAGGTTATAAATCTAAGCTGATACATTTAAACAATCGCCACATGAAATCTGTTGTTATAATTAAAGGCAATAAATTTACATGCAAGTCTAAAAGTGGTCAAAATCACACGTAGCAATCCAATACATACGAAGTAAAATGACAAGTATCACTCGCAAGAAGACATAAAGGCAGAAGTCAAGTACCCTACCCTACACATTACCACTTTGTTTAACAGCTCCTTTCTCAAGAATGATGTTTAGTGCCAATTCACCATTAGAAGATTGGTAAAAACAACAGACTCACATCTCTAAACTTTAATTAGTTCCTACTCTACTTACTAAGGTTATTAACCGGATCTACTTTGATAAGAGGTATATCCCTACCTAAGTTTGTCTACAGATAGTTTTCAGGTCTAATAACAAGTCCTTCGTAAGGCTAAGCAACCACATCAATCGTCATGATTATATCCCTACTACCCTTACTCAATTATGGGACCCCAATCAGAATTAGTGAAGAGGAATAACAGTTTCTATTACCCAGCTATACGCTACAATTCATAACACACAAGAAAGTCACAGATTAGAAAACAAACATGTGACATCAATCATTGTTTAAGGATAACTTATTATCATCTACAACTTAGGATATCACAAAACATTCACATCAAACATATTTATATAAAACCTTGCTTATAAATCATAGAAAACAAAGTCAGTAATTCACCATAATTCATGTAGCAATTCCTCATTCCACGCCTAGTGTTCAGACACCTGTGTACCCTGTGATAACCATGATTATGCGCACACAAATTGCGCGATAGTGAGTTGATCAGGCTCACCACCTAGCAAGAGGATGGGTAGAGTCATGTTTAATACAGTGTACTACCAGTATCATCACACCGTCAATCTAAGGTAATTTTAACCAGTAACCCATTCACAAATAGACTTCAAACAGCAGCAGTACAACGAACACAATTAACCGGATACCAGACAACAATGATTCAACAAGCATCACACAATTCTATCAAAAACAGACACCATGAACCGAAACTGCTCTGATACCAATTAGTGTAACACCCACTCTTGTATGCATCCAAGAGGGTTGTTTGCTAAATCGTATTAGAGTCGCAGCGGTATAGGACTCAATAAAAAGAAACTTTTATCGGAAAACATTTAAAATAGGGACTTTGAAAATATTCAGATTTGATTCTCATATAAACAACTTGAGAAAGATTAAATCGTTTATCAAACACAGAAAACTTCAATGATAAAACACTTTGCTGAATTTTCTATACTTTTCAGAAAACCTTGCTGCCTTGAAAAATCTGTATAAAATCGAATTCAACTGCGGTAAAAATATTTCAGGCTTCTGAAAAACTAGACATCCGGGGCATCGCGTACATATAAAGTATGCGCGATTCGGAGGTGAATAGCCCCACAGAACAGAACACGTAAGATGCTTGCGAATTCTGTCCGTTTTCTGGAAACCAGGCTGTAAGGCGAAGCTTATTAAAATTCGTAGAGATTTCGTATAAAAATGAAACCTGCATAGTTTGAAAGTACATTCCCGGGGCTTCGCGTGCATATAAATTATGCCTCATTTGAAGGTCCGTAGCCCCGGAACGACAACATTTAAGTTGCTCCCAAAAACCAGTTTTCGACATGACACAGCCCTTCAATTAACAATTCAGAATTTTGACTGTTCCAAAACATTTTCAGAATTTAAACAACATGTGATTCCAAACTAAAATAATAATCCAACTATAAATCATCTCCTTCACATAGTACAGTCATCCAAAATATCATAACAGCCAACAATCCAGCTAACAGCACAATTGGTAACCCAAGTAACAAGCATCTTTAAATCAAACCTTCCGATATTCTTTCGTCATCCTGCCATTTTACATCAAGAAAAACAGCAGCCCCAAAGGGGTCAGAAATATATCCCAGTAAGTGATGACAAGACGAAATGCAAAAGCATTTGCTAGATAAAGAAATGGTATACGTAAACAAGCTAAAACATATTTATACATATCAAGCTGAGATATTCTTATACATATCAAGCTAAACAAACTGATACATATGCTGCCAAGATGCTAAACAAAACGTGTATATAACGCCAAAACTTACGTTCATAGCACTATTGTGCACGTACTATCAAGCTTAAATATATATATACATATGCTGCCAAGATGCTAAACAAAACGCGTATATAACGCCAAAACGTACGTAATTCGCATCGTCATGCGCGTACCATCAAAGACAGTGGAAAAAGCCTCCCTTAATGGCTCCTTGGAGGGTTCCAACTGTATACCTAGCGGACTGAAGCCAATGTCCCAGAACCCCGGTACCAAAGGGGATGCCTACATGATGCATGCTCAAACGTATGCTTAGTTTTCGAAAGCTTATTCGGTTATAAACATGAAATTTATGCATGGATGTAGTGTCATGAGTCACACGCAGCATACAAATAAAATTATGAATGCACATGCATGACTAAATCATATCCAGATTTGACATATAATGTCACAAAGCAGCAGCATATATAATATCACGAGATTCATGATTCCAAAACAAACATATCTCATGTATACCAAAATATGGAGCTACGGTCAAACCTCGTGCTCGTTCTAGCAATCAAGAAGGTAGTGTCATTGCACTTACCTTGGCACTTTAGCTATTTAAATCAAGCTTTCCACAATTATCCAAATAGCCACCAATTCGGTCCACACTTAATGAATTTGCGCACCTATATTCATGCGATACAAGTCAGAATTTTATTCATACATTCCTATTATTCACAAACCAATTCCATGCCTCCCAATATTTACCAACATATTATCATAATAAAATCCTAAGTCCTCAACACATACAGGTTCGGTCTTCTCTTTATTTTTAACATTAATAAAGATTCAGAATGTTTATAGCACACAAGCTACCCATTACTAGGTACCCAGAATTATTCATTTGTTTAACAATTTTCACAAGACCAAGAGGGCGATAAGGAACTTCAACATACTGCCCTTAAGGTTCTAAGCACATACGAATTTTAATCATTTTTCTTAGTCCAAGGAATCAGCTTCACAATAGAACAAAGAGCTATTCTCATGCTCACAAATTCAGTTTTGGTCTTATGTATATAAAATCCTAGGCTGTTCTAAAAAGACAGAATCCAAGGAAGTAGGTGGTCAAAATAAAATGTTCTCCAATTCTTGTAATTTACTCGGTTCTCATAGTTCCAAAACTAGATAAATATTCTGATTGATAGTTAATACCTTAATTTGTTAACAACGAAAATTACAAGTCCCCTCATGCATTCAGGTTCGGCTAGACTGTACTAGGTGTCCACGATTAATTTAATTACATGCCCATTCCTACTAAGTCTAGGTTGTGCTAGGAGGAACTTATGGGCATGCTGTACCTTTAATTTTACATATACAATACTAGATTCATCAATTCAGTCCCACAAAACAAGATTAACAACGTTTACAAGAGGGCTATTTTTGAGTCTCAAGGCGTTAGGTTCAAGAGGGCAGAAACAGAGGCAGAACAAGGGAAGGATCATAAATTAACACTAATTTCTTAACATGCTTGCAAATAGAACAGGGAAAAAGGAAGGGAAGAGTTGAAACTCGAGTTACCTCATTGTATACACTCAAAGAACCACACATTTGGAGAAAAAGCAACACTTAAGTCTCCCCATGCTCCCCAAAAGAAAACAAGTGCACAAGGGAGAGGAAATGAAAGTGAGAGTCTAAATTCAATCTGCATGCAAAAGGAGGTCCTCAACAATTCGAAGGGAGGAGTGGGTGAATGAGAGAAAAGAAGATACCACACCTCCTTGCCTATACACCCTCGTCGAACTAGGAGGAGAAGAAAAATATGCTTTTGTTATTCTCCCTTAAACTCACGGTTTTTCCTTGGTGTTTCTCCTCCAGGGAACCTACGACAGTGAGAGGAATTTATGGAAGAATAAAATTCTGACTACGCCTTGATGTTCATCTTGGGCAGTCACGATTTTGGAATGAGCCAGTGGGTGAGGTAGCATTTCGATTCTGTCTTGATTGGGAAGCAGAAATTTTTAGTGAGTGCGTGGTTAATTGTTTAGAGCAAGGAGAAGACCAACTTGGGCTGATGACGTTTATAATAGACCAGAATTTGCTATGCATTATTCCCACTATGCGTATGAAAGGGATAGAATAAACCCTCAGGCTTAAGCTTTCCCAATGGTGCGCACAAAAGAAAGGATAAGGGAGGTGTGATTTTCGACCAATAAGCTTACATGCAAGCTGATTTCTCTTTCCTAATTGGTTGCATGCTTAATAAAGCTGAATTGGGTTGTCTAAGATAACAAGCAAAAAGTTAGAATTTCTACTTTACTATATCATCTATGTGCATAACAAGGGTTATAAGGTGGGTAATGTTTTGCCAAGTGTTAATCCCCGACCAATGTAGGGCAGCCTTGTGGATTTATTTAGGATAAGGTGGAAGGCTCACTAATTGAGTAAGGCTGAACATAAACCCCTTATTTATAGCTTCAAGCCCTTAAGTTATTAACTAAAATATTTACACATTGTAATACCATTAGTCCTAGATTTTTAATTAGAGTTTCAATTTCTTAGGACATATATATTTTCTCATCCATAATCTCAATTAATGCAATTTTCCTAAACCAAAATTAATTCCACTCGAGCTATGCATATATAGTTCGAATCCAAATAGCTTCCATAGTTCTAGTTGTAATTTATACATGGTCTCCTAATTATGTGGGATGTTACAACTCATTAGGTATATATACCCAAATCTTGATTTGTCATCTGCAAAGGTAATGAAATAAGAATATCCACCTCTAGCCTCAATAGACATTGGGCCACATACATCAGTATGAATGAGTTCTAATAACTCACTAGCCCTATGACTCTCAAGCCCTTTGGGCTTTTGTCGAATCGTTTTCCCAGCTAAACAAGATTCACACTGTCCATAGGATTCCAAATCCATGGAGTCCAGGTATCCATCTCTATGCATCCTAGACAATCTTGTTTAATTTATGTGCCCTAGTCTACAGTGCCAAGGATAAGATTGATTATCCGTCCTAGGTCGTTTCACATCTATATTGAGCACTTCATTTCCCATTTCCAACACATGCAATCCATTTATTAAAGAAGCAGTACCGTAAACCATATCATTCAAAATGATAGAAAAAGTACCATCCCTAATACTGAAAGTATAACCATCTTGTTCTAAACAAGAAATTGAAATAATGTTTCTAGAAATATGCGGAACATAAAGACAATTATTCAAATGCAATAAAAGGCCCGTAGGCAAAATAAGGTCAGCATCTCCAACTGAATGAGCAACAACTCTTGCTCCATTACCAACACGGAGATCCACCTCGTTTCTATCCAATCTCCTTGGGCTCCTAAGTACCTGCAACATATTGCAGATATGAGAACCACATCCGGTATCCAATACCCATGAGGTTGGATTAGCATAAGAATAATTTATCTCAATCATGAAAATACCTGAGGCAGAAGCATCACCATGCTTCTTGTCCTTCACATTGTTCAGGTAGTCTGGACAATTCCTCTTCCGGTGGCCTTTCTTGCCACAATGGAAGCACTCAGCATCACCCTTGTCCTTAGGTGCCTTCTTACCCTTCTTCTTCTTGGATTTTCCTTTGGGCTTAAGGGGGTCACCTTTTGCAAGCTCCTTACCTTTTCCCTTGGCCTTGCTAAGCCCACAATCAAAAGAGCATGTGTCCTATCCTTCTTGATAGACACTTCAGCTGTTGTTAACATGCTTAACAACTCAGGCAAGCTCACTTGCATCCCATGCATATTGTAATTCATGATGAATTGACTGAAGGAAGGTGGAAGTGAGGTGAGGACTAAGTCATTACTTAGCTCGGCATCCATGATGAAGCCTAGGTTTCCTAGCTTCTCAATCAGCCCGATCATCTTGAGAACATGGCTGCCAACAGACATGCTCTCAGTCATCCTACAAGAGAACAGTTCTCTTGAGGCCTCATACCTCTCATGCCTGCCTTTAATATCATACAACTCCTTAAGATGTACGATAATAGAGGGAGCATCCATATGCTCATGCTGCTTTTGCAGTTCAGGCGACATCGATGCCAACATGATGCATACTGCCATCACATTGTCATCCAAGTGCTGTTGGTGGGTTGCGAAATCAAATTCCGCATCCTTAGTTCTTCTTAAGTATTTAAGGATGGTTTTGACTGCCGTCCAGTGACCCTCTCCAGGGTCTGACTGGTATCTGCTCGTAATGCTTAAAGCATAAAAGACATCTGGTCTCGTACATATCATGGCATACATGATGGATCCAATAGCCGAAGCGTATGGAATTCCACTCATGCGATCCTTCTCAGGTTGTGACTTAGGACACATAGCCCTTGATAGGTGTACCCCATGACTGACAGGAAGAAAACCTCTTTTCGACCCTTCCATGCTAAACCTCTTTAGCATTTTGTCAACGTACGTGGATTGAGATAAACCCAGCAGTCTCTTGGATCTATCTCTATAGATCTTTATACCAAGTATAAAGGCTGCCTCTCCCAAATCCTTCATGGTAAAGTCTTCTAAAAGCCACTCTTTCATTATTTTTAATGTGGGGATGTCATTTCCTATTAGCAATATGTCATCTACATAGAGCACTAGGAAGACGACATTACTCCCACTAACCTTTCTGTAAACACAAGGTTCATCCTCGTTCTTGATAAAACCGTTACACTTAACGACTTCATCAAAACGTATATTCCAACTCCTTGATGCTTGCTTTAGCCCATATATTGACCTTTGTAGTTTGCTTACCATATGCTCCTGATCTTTGTTTTCAAAGCCTTCAGGTTGTGTCATGTACACTTCCTCCTTCAAGAACCCATTCAAGAAGGCGGTCTTGACATCCATTTGCCAAATTTCATAGTCGTGGTATGTTGCTATTGCAAGCATGATCCTAATAGATTTGATATGGCAACTGGTGAGGAAGTTTCATCATAGTCAACTCCTTGTCTTTGACGATACCCTTTCGCCAGCAACCTAGCTTTGTAGGACTGAACGTTGCCATCTGCATCAGTCTTTCTTTTAAAGACCCATTTATTACCGATAGGAACTATTCCTTGGGGTTTAGGAACCAAGGTCCATACCTTGTTCTGATACATCGAATCCATTTCAGATTTCATGGCTTCAAGCCATCTTGAGGAGTCAACATCTTTGACCGCCTCCTGGTAGTTACTTGGTTCATCATCCTCAACAGTTTGCTGATTCTCAATCACAAACCCGTACCTCTCAGGTGGATGGATGACCCTCGTAGATCTACGGAGTTGTGTGTTTACTTCTCCATTGGAGAACGTCGCCTGCGGAGCAGACTCGGGTTCCTCAATCTGTTCTTGTGGATCTTGCACTTCTTCAAGATCAATCTTACTCCCACTGCCTCCTTGAGAGATCAAATCCTTCTCAAGGAACTCAGCATTCTTTGACACAAACACTTTGTGTTCTTCCATGGAGTAGAAGTAGTATCCCTTAGTACCTTTAGGATACCCCACAAATAGACATTTAGTACTCTTAGCACTAAGCTTGTCTGATGTCAACGCTTTTACATAAGCTGGCGATCCCCATACCCTGAGGTAACTCAGGTTGGGTCTCTTACCACTCCATATCTCATATGGTGTGGTCTGAACAGATTTAGACGGTACCCTATTTAGAAGGTATGTTGCTGTGTCTAAGGCATATCCCCAAAATGATTTTGGAAGTTGAGTCTCACTCATCATAGACCTAACCATGTCTAACAAGGTCCTGTTTCTCCTTTCGGAGACACCATTTTGGTGTGGTGTGTAAGGAGCGGTAAGTTGTGAGAGAATTCCATTTTCTCTCAGATAACCCTGAAACTCGTGGCTCAAATATTCACCACCACGATCTGATCGTAATGTCTTAATCATCTTGCCACGCTGTTTCTCCACTTCATTCCTAAACTCTTTGAACTTTTCAAAAGCTTCATATTTATATCTCATTAGGTATATATACCCAAATCTTGATTTGTCATCTGTAAAGGTAATGAAATAAGAATATCCACCTCTAGCCTCAATAGACATTGGGCCACATACATCAGTATGAATGAGTTCTAATAACTCACTAGCCCTATGACTCTCAAGCCCTTTGGGCTTTTGTCGAATCATTTTCCCAGCTAAACAAGATTCACACTGTCCATAGGATTCCAAATCCATGGAGTCCAGGTATACATCTCTATGCATCCTAGACAATCTTGTTTCATGTATGTGCCCTAGTCTACAGTGCCAAGGATAAGATTGATTATCCGTCCTAGGTCGTTTCACATCTATATTAAGCACTTCATTTCCCATTTCCAACACATACAATCCATTTATTAAAGAAGCAGTACCGTAAACCATATCATTCAAAATGATAGAAAAAGTACCATCCCTAATACTGAAAGTATAACCATCTTGTTCTAAACAAGAAATTGAAATAATGTTTCTAGAAATATGCGGAACATAAAGACAATTATTCAAATGCAATAAAAGGCCCATAGGCAAAATAAGGTCAGCATCTCCAACTGAATGAGCAGCAACTCTTGCTCCATTACCAACGCGGAGATCCACCTTGTTTCTATCCAATCTCCTTGGGCTCCTAAGTACCTGCAACATATTGCAGATATGAGAACCACATCCGGTATCCAATACCCATGAGGTTGGATTAGCATAAGAATAATTTATCTCAATCATGAAAATACCTGAGGCAGAAGCATCACCATACTTCTTGTCCTTCACATTGTTCAGGTAGTCTGGACAATTCCTCTTCTAGTGGCCTTTCTTGCCACAATGGAAGCACTCAGCATCACCCTTGTCCTTAGGTGCCTTCTTACCCTTCTTCTTGCCCTTCTTCTTCTTGGATTTTCCTTTGGGCTTAAGGGGGTCACCTTTTGCAGGCTCCTTACCTTTTCCCTTGGCCTTGCTAGGCCCACCAATCAAAAGAGCCTGTGTCCTATCCTTCTTGATAGACACTTCAGCTGTTGTTAACATGCTTAACAACTCAGGCAAGCTCACTTGCATCCCATGCATATTGTAATTCATGATGAATTGACTGAAGGAAGGTGGAAGTGAGGTGAGGACTAAGTCATTACTTAGCTCGGCATCCATGATGAAGCCTAGGTTTCCTAGCTTCTCAATCAGCCCGATCATCTTGAGAACATGGCTGCCAACAGACATGCTCTCAGTCATCCTACAAGAGAACAGTTCTCTTGAGGCCTCATACCTCTCATGCATGCCTTTAATATCATACAACTCCTTGAGATGTACGATAATAGAGGGAGCATCCATATGCTCATGCTGCTTTTGCAGTTCAGACGACATGGATGCCAACATGATGCATACTGCCATCACATTGTCATCCAAGTGCTGTTGGTGGGTTACGAAATCAAATTCCGCAAACCCTTCTTCCCCTTCTCGTGGAGCTACGGGTATTACAGCATCTAAAACGTAGGCAATCTTTTCGGCCCTTAGAACTATTCTTAGGTTCCGATACCAGTCCATAAAATTTGAACCGGTCAGTTTATTCGTATCGAGTATTGAACGCAGTGACAATGGATTAGTCATACTATAAGCTGAAAAGGATGTAAAGATAGTTTTAGTTAATATACGGTTATGTAGTTAAAAGCAAATTATTAAAGACTTGAAATAATTTGCCCCTCCCACTATTTTATCTAAGTCAATGACCCTTCCTTTTGACTTAGGGTTAATCTACTTTAGATTTTACCTTAGTGGGATTAAGAGTGCGATTATTTATTTTAATCTTCGTCTGAGACCGCAAGATTAATTTAAATAAAGGGTTGATCTTTATCAACAGTATCTCATACCCTCTCTTAACATTAGGTTGACAACTCTTTGTCACTTAGTGGTGCATCTCATCCAACCAACCTAGCACCATTACCCAAAGCACATAAGCCCGGTTGTGCCTGTAACTTATGTCTTAGTTAAGCATTAAACCAGCACCCTAAGCGTCTTACACTTCAAACACTACTCTAGCCCAACGAAATAGTGGGTCCCAACTGAGTTGTGGAGCACCACTATGTAGAAGAGTTTTGAGTAGCATTGGTGGTGGGAGGTAATCATATGCTTAATTATTTATTCCTTTTAAGTGTTCCTTTTATCTTGGGGTTAATTAGGTCCCATCAAACGCATATTGTAAGTTATCATGCTAGTCGTTACCTATGTCAAACATCTATCGGTATACACTAGTCGCTATTGGACAAACATAATAACCATACAAAACGCGATTTGCCCAATTCATGCATTCTAGACGTTCTAATCATACATGCATATAAACAGTTTATATTGAGATAGTCATGGTGCTCGCGCTTTTGTACTTTTTGCTTCTTTAAGCAACGGCCGCTTGTCGTCTATACGCCACTAGCCTATTTCTCTAATTACAAATAATTAAAGAAACTCCATAACATCTTTGGAGGGACAAAATTACAAAATTTAAATTACAAATACACTTGTAAATTAAAAGGCGCGATTACACATTAATTTAAAATTCAAAATTCAAATCCGGGCACCATGACCATCCCCTTCCTGTTTGTACCTGAAAAGTTCAAAACTTGCAAACACAAACATTATATTATCACATAACATTTTCACATGTATTTTGACATTTAACATTTAAACATCAAAATAACATCAAGATTCATAATCTTAAATTTCTCATTGGCCGAATTTAAAACAATTTTAATTCAAATTTTGTTAATTCTTTCTCAAAGAAAACAAAATTAAACCATGCATGTAGCCATAAATTCCTTCATGGCCGAATCATATAGGTGACTATATGATAAATTTTGTCACAAAATTTCATGCATATGAACATGACACAATTCATGGAGAAAAATAAGAAATCATTCAAGGTACTCTCAGTACCCTCCATGGCCGAATCTACCCTTTCAAAAAGGGTGTTCCTTTTAAAACTTTCATAAAGAAAAAGAAACTAAACCATGATGCATAATGTTTTATGAACACAGAATCAAATTTACATGTTCATAAAAACAAAAACTTTACCACTTTAAAGGATTTGTGATTCAAAATCCATATGCAGAATTTAAACTTTAACCCTTTAAAGATTTTTTACCGTGAAAAACTCCTTTCACAAACAAGGTACCATCACCCGTCGATGGTAAAGCAACCGGGCTCTGATACCACTTGAAAGTTAAACTGGCCTTTGAAGGCCGATGCATGTAAGGTATAAAACAAAATTTTACTGCGGAACATACATGCACACATAGGTTCATGCTTTAAGACAGCATGATGTTACCTTGTTTTTGGCCTGATCAGTCAGGGAGATCAGATGTCAGGCTTGAAGGGTTCAAACCCTCTAATGGTGATCCACACCACCGTTCGTCAATGATGCAAGAACCCTTTCTTGAAAGCCACCAGATGAACACCACAGTGAGGCTTGCTATGCGCACAAGTGGTGAAGGTGGAGGCTAGGTATTCTGTCTGAAAAGGTGTAGTGAACTACCCTACAGAATGGTGCATAGATGGAGGAGAGTTGGCTAGGTTTTCTTGACAAAACCCTAAGGTGAGGAACAAGTGTTATGCGCACACTTGGAGAGGAGGAGAGATTTAAATCATTCAAAAATGAAAACCAACTTTCAAACTCTTTTGAAATTTGCGCATGGAACAGGGAGGATAAGGTGGAGTTGTTGCAAAACCAATTTTGCCAACAACCTCCAATCTTATCCACATGGAATTAAGTTCAAAATAATTTAAACTTAAATTCATAAACTATCATATAGTATACACTTTTCATGTGCATAATTCAGCCCTAGAAGGGGTCCAAATATATTGAGTAGTTGCATTCAAAATTTGAATCAACTCACCCACTGATTCCCTCAACCACCAAATCTGAATGGAGCTTTGTTTTAAGTGATAAGATGACATCCTTATCACTTAAACTTGCGCACCAAACTGACGTGGATCGGCAAGTGTACCGAATCGCGCAAGTAATACAGTGATAAATCACAGTTCGTATCCACAGAGAGTGTGTTTAAATCAATTAAAACTTTTTCTTTTAAGATTAAATATTTCAAAAGGGTTTTGACACGAATGTCAGGATGGATTGTGTGGAAATTTGATTTGTAAATTTAAAAGACTTGTTTTTGGTTCTTTTTGAAAAAGAATTGAAATAAGGGTTTAAAATATATGAGAAAAGCGCTGTAGTAGGGAACACTCACCAATGATCCCCACCTTTTACTCTGGATTAAGTTAAGTATTCATATATAAATCGTGAACTTAGATAATTATCAGATAAAAGTATCAATAGTTAATTCTCAATCCCTTGAGTAATTAACCCTTTAATCTCATATAGAACCCTAATTCCTTGAGGTGCCCTATATGAGATCAAGCATAACGATCGATAATTGAAACATCTACAATATGAATCATGTCTATGTCTAGATCATGTTCATACCGTCGTTCTATCCTCTTTCCGGATTAAAGACCTCAGATCCCTCTTGTTGGCCCTAATCCTCAGATTTATTATTACTTACTAGATTGATCGGATCTAATAATAACAATAACAATACGAACAGAATAGAACGAAATTCAAAAGATAAATATATTCATAAAAACTCAATCCATTGTATCAGGGGTTCACAAGGGTTCGTGACCCTAACTACAGCAAAGAGGTTCTAGCCAACCATTATCATGGCTAGAATCCAAAATTCAATTGAAAAACAAAAACTAAAAGAACTACAGAAAGGTAGAAGAAGAGATCTCTCTCCAGAGCTTCCGCCTCCGAATGACCTAAGTTGTTCAGAATATCAGATGTGTCTCCTAGGGTTGCCTTATGCCCTTTTTATAACCTGAAAATCCTCCTTTTCTCGCAACTGACAGCTGTCTCTCTCAATCCCACGCTTGGAGCGCAGGATCCACGCTCCAAGCGTGGAGCTTCTGCCATTTTTGCTTTTTCCACGCTCCAAGCGTGGAGTTCCACGCTTGCAGCGTGGACTCACTATTCTGAAGTCTCCTCCCACGCTTCAAGCGTGGATTCCTACGCTTGGAGCGTGGGGCTTCTGTCTGATTCTTCTCTTTACTCCTTTATTTGTTATTTTCCTCCTGTAAACATGAAGAATTTGAGTGAGAGAGTGTCTGACAATTTTATTCAATAATTTCACCACATATACACTTTTATATACAGTTTTAGATCTGATTTCCTGCTGTTTTTGATCTATAAAAGTATATATGCTGGGAGCATATCAAACAATTCCCAGATTTAAACATTGTTGTCCTCAGCAATAAACTGATTCAAACTTAGAACTTCGTACAGCAGTGTTTCAACACAATATCAACCAAACACTTGAAGAAACCATTATGTCATGCCTGACTGAATTCTGCAAGAATTCTGATGATGCCATCAATTCTCTGCAATTTCATGAATGTAATCTGAACATCCCTCACCAAGACAAACTATATCACTCTCACTCTTGTGTTTTTAGGGTGTCAGACATACATAACCATCACAGCTGAAACACTACCATAGGCTTGATCATATTCTCAATATCCTTAAAATTGAAGGATTCAAACACATGCATTTAACTGATCAAAGGACTTTTAATGGTTTTAATTTGGCCTGGCTAAGGTAGGAATTTTGTATGGAGAGTGGCTTCAAATGCTATGAGATTGACACTGAGAACTTATCAATTTTGCTCCACTAACTTGCCCACAGAATTTCGGGAAGTCAATTCCTATGTTTGACCAATTTATTCACACTGCTTCACCCGCATGTTTTTCTTTTTCCTTTTTCTTTCTTTCTTTTTCCCTTTTCAATCTGCTTAGTGTAGTGGAGCTTACCTTAGATATTTTCTCTCTTTTTGAGAAAAATCAGTAGTTCAATCTCACTTAGGGTAAGTTCATCATGGATAGGTTAAGCAACAATTTGGTAATCACCAATGAATAGGTTCAAACCTCAAAGGGATAACAATGGAAGATTAATTATACAGGTGAGCTTTATGGCCAGAGCTATCAAGAACAAATTGCCTTATCATATCAGTTAAAATGCATGCCTTGTAGAGAAACAAACCAAGTTCTAGAGTGTCAGTACAGTGAGGCCTCTCAGAAAAATTTTACTGTCTAGGCTCAAACCTCAAGGCTATGATTTCAGACTAGAATTCACAGAGATATCAGGCATATCATCAATCTTAGCACATAATTTCAGACAGACGAACAATTCTAATCTCTACTCATGCCAAGTGACATCATGCCAAAACTTTCAAAGCTTAATGTACTTCCTAAGATGAATTCAATCATTTGTTTAAGGAAGCAACATCTAAATCTGAGATTTATCAATAGGCATATTCCAAACAACATACATACAGGCATATTTCAAAAAATTTTGCTGAATTTTTAAAATTGCTTAAGCTAAGACAGATATTTCAACTGAAAATGTAAGTTGGTTCGAATATCTCCCCTGAAATGAAGTGTGGTTCCACAATTGCAGCTAAAGTGCAAGAACAGGTGGGCAAGGTCATCCACCATTCCCAGATTTTAGAAATTGCTGTCCCCAGCAATAACTAAGTTCAATCGATAAGAACGGCTGCGCAATTAAAGCACACATCATTAACAATAATATATCAGCAAAACAGTGAGAAAGACCCTGAGATTTTCATATCCAAAAAGTACTTGACCCTAACAAAATCCTATTGGTCATTTAAAACAAAACACGAAAATTAACAATGTCCGAAAATAATTAAAAGTAACAACAGCCAATGATCACTCCTCCATAGTATACTGCTGGAAAGAGCTAGGAGGATCTGCTGGATCAATCCCCATCTTCAAGCACATGGCCTTCATCATGGCATGCATCTCGAGTATGATCGGAGAATCCTCATAAAGTGGCTGGCGAGCAGATGATGATGCTGCTGATGTCTGGGC
Source organism: Gastrolobium villosum (assembly GCA_032173675.1). Taxonomy (NCBI): domain Eukaryota; kingdom Viridiplantae; phylum Streptophyta; class Magnoliopsida; order Fabales; family Fabaceae; genus Gastrolobium; species Gastrolobium villosum. Next base: position 100,298 of record JAVKPL010002794.1, read on the forward strand.
TGCTGGAGGTGCCTGAGGTACTGGCGGATCCTGTGGCTCTGGAGGAGGTATAGGATTTCCCTGGCTATTGAGAAGCCATGCTGCATGTTTTTCGGATTCCTTGTAATAACCTTCCAAGGCAGTCTTTGTCATAGGCTTTTCAGCCTTTACATCCAATGGCTCATTAGCAGGAATTTCAACCCCAGCTTTAATACACAGATTGGAGATTAAAGAACTGTGAGCCAATAGATTATTTTCCTTGCTCTGGGTAATCATGTGGACAATCCTGTCAGATAAAATGGCAGCAATATTCAGATTTTTGTCCCCCATCAGCACATAATATAGCACAGCCCTCTCGACATTAACATCACTTTTGTTCGTAGAAGGGATAACGGTTGCATTCACAAAAGTGTGCCAGCTGATAGCCTCACCAGTAAGGCTGAGCCTAGTAAATTTTTCGGGTACATTTGTGAGACCCGGCCTAAATTTCCATTCAGAGAATGGACTGGTGATCTTTTCCCGAACTTCATCAGCTATGAGGGGCATTTCTTCCCGATAATACCCTTCTGTCGGCTGCATCAGATTGAATAGTCGGGCAAACTCGCACTCAGCCGTAGGGTCATACGAAGTCTGGAGGAATTCTTCAATTGTTGCAGCATCAAATGGCACCTCCTTCCCTCTCACCCAACTCCTTCGGGTGGCATTGACCATGTTCTTATCAGCATTGGCCAGAAATTCTCTGAGAATGCGGCCAGAACTATCTTGTGGAAAGGTGACCAATGTCCTCCAGTGTCTCCTTTGAACCACCGAATAAATATTATCAAAAAGTAGGAGACTCCCCAAATCGAATCCCCTTTCTTTGATGACATTTTTATTCAGCAGTTTAGTGTCATAAACGTCCTGCTTTTCAGCGGACAAAAATCTTCTGGGATCAAAATTTGTGCGGGGTCTTTTTGCAGTAGATGACCCTTCTGTGCTCTTTTTCATTCTTTTCTCCTGAAACTCAGAAAAGTTCCCAATACATGTGCACAACAAATATTATCAGCAGACAGATTCAGTTCATATTATCATTGAGCTCAATTCCCAGATTTAATTTCAACCATCTACTCAAATAAATAATCCCAACCCCATTAATCATGGCAAGCAACACTTGTATCTCTCCAATCCATACCACACAACAAAATTTCATGCCTTAAAACAGTTCATGCCACGTATCATGCCTTTAAATACTTCATTCCACATGCATATTAAGTAGTTTAAACACATTCATACCACATGCCAAAAAAAATCATACCTCTCCCATCGTCATAATCATCATCTAAGAATGAGGAAAAGAAGAAATATTTACCTTTTCTCCAGCCATTTCAATCAAAATTTTGAATTTGATGCAGAAATTTGATCTGAACGGTGAAGAAGAAAAACTATGGTGGAGATGATGGCGGTGCGGTGGTGGTGTGGTGAAGTGGTGTGGCGGTTGTGCAGTGGTGCGGTGGCGTGAAAGAATGGGGGAAGGAAGAGATGGAAGGGGAAGAGTAGGAGTGTGGGTGTGTGTGTGTATGTGTGTGGTGAAAATGGGAAGTGGAAAGGGGAAGAGGGGAAGGGAAAAGGTGAGGGGGAAATGGGGAATAGGAGGGGGGGAAGAAAATAAAAGAAAAATGGGGGAAGGGGATGGGGCGCGGCGCTTGGGAACTAGGGTTGCGCACTTAAAACCCTGTCCACGCTGCAAGCGTGGGATTCCACGCTTGAAGCGTGGACCTACTGCCTCTGACGTTCCTGATTCCTCTTCTACGCTGCAAGCGTGGATTTCCACGCTTGGAGCGTAGACATTCTGTGTCTGATTTTTCCCACTTCCATCCCCACGCTTCAAGCGTAGGGTTCCACGCTTGGAGCGTGGGACTACTGTCCCCTTTCGAATTTCCTACGCTGCAAGCGTGGGTTCCCACGCTTGGAGCGCAGACTTGCTGTCCTTGGCTCTTCAACTTCCTTTTCCACGCTCCAAGCGTAGGGTTCCACGCTTGGAGCGTGGGACTACTGCCTGTGTGTGGTTCTTGCGCTGCAAGCGTGGATTCCCACGCTTGAAGCGCCCAGCTTCTGTTTCAAACATCTTTTCTACGCTCCAAGCGTAGGGTTCCACGCTTGGAGCGTGGACCCTCTGTCCCAAGTTTCTTTTCTATGCTGGAAGCGCAGAGTTCTACGCTTCAAGCGTAAACTCTCTGGAGCATTTTCACTTCCTTCTTTTATTCAATTTTTTTAATTTTTCTCTGGTTATCTAAAAAAAAATGAAAACAAGAAACAATAAAAGGATAAAAATGTTGGGTTGCCTCCCAACTAGCGCGTGTTTAACGTCCCGAGCCTGACGGTTACCTCATTTAAGTTGCAATTGAATGAAGGCGCAAAGCCACAACTTGTTTCACTACGGGTCCTCCATGGAAGAACTTCAATCTAGAGCCATTGA